>CAXALB010000029.1:0-38604 GCA_963969585.1 Drosophila helvetica | reverse complement strand
CGAGAACGTGCGCGCGTGTGTTTTTTTTTTTATATTCATATTTATTGAGCTCTATAAACAAACTTAAAACTAGTAAAATTTGCAAGATACAGGAATTGAAGTGGGGTAGGGGCCCCTAGACATGCGGTACTGCCACCCAGCATTGCTTCGCATGCGACGCGGACTCCTACTCCGTCTGCTCCTTCCGCCTTCTCTCTAGGGCCCTCAGCGTTCGCATGACGCTGGCGGCGAACTCCGCGGTTGCCTCCCATGTCTTGGGGTCCGCTAACATTAGGGGTACCAGGGTCTCGACGCTGATTCGAGCCCCAGCTACTGCCTCCAGCGCCTGTCGTTCGTGGTGGAACCGGTGGCACTCGAAGAGGACGTGTTGAGCGTCCTCCAATATGCCCGCACCACACTCAGGGCACCCGTCCTCTGCCTCGTGCCCGAAGCGCTTTAGGTAGCTGCGGAAGCAGCCGTGACCGCTCAGCACCTGGGTGAGGTAGAAATCTACCTGCCCGTGGCTCCTTCCGACCCAGCGCGCTATGCTCGGGATGAGCGTGTGAGTCCAGCGCCCTTTGGTTGACCGGTCCCAGTGCATCTGCCAGTTTGCGATGCTACTCCTTCTGGCGGCCAACTTCAGCTCTGTCATAGAGGGAGGGTCCGCTGCCCTGTCCTGCGTAGCGGCGTGGATCTCCTTCCTCTCCCTGATTAGCTCCTTGAGCGGAACATGCCCGGCGATGACCAGCGCTGCTTCGTCCGAGATGGTCCGGAACGAGCACGCTGTCCTCATGGCGCACAGTCTATGAACTGCCTCCACTCCACGCATGTAGCTCTTATCCTTCGCTGCTTCTGCCCACACTGGCGCGCCATAGAGCAGCTGGGACGTCACCACGCTAGTCAGCAGCTTCCTCGTGGCCTGCTTCGGTCCTCTCGTGTTGAGGAGCATCCTGGACAGCGCTACTGCAGTCCCACAGGCCTTCCTCTGCACGTACTCCAGGTGCTCCTTGAAGGACAAGCGCGTGTCTATGAGGACGCCTAGATATTTGATCGCCCTCTGCGAGATGATTGTGGTCCCGCCGACCTGCACTCTAGCGGACTCAACCACCTTCCGGCTAGAAATTAGGACCGCCTCCGTTTTTTGGGCCGCCAGCTCAAGTCCTGCGACGGCTAGCCACTCCTCTACGGCTTGGATGGCCGCGTTGGCGTGGGTTTCCGCTGCGGCGAGGTGCTTGGCCACCACCAGGCTTGTGTTGGCTGGCATCGGTAGCCTTAGGGCTCCATCGTACATGGCGTTCCAGAGCAGCGGTCCCAAAACGGAGCCCTGGGGGACTCCGGCTGAGACCTCGTGAGCCCTGGGACCCAGGCTCGTGTCTATCGTCAGCACCCTGTTGCTAAAATAGCTTTGCGCTATGTTCAGCAGGTAGCCCGGGATGTGGAAGGACCGAAGTGCCTCCAACGTGCGGCCCCAATCGGCCGAGTTGAAGGCGTTCCTAATGTCCAGTGTTACCACCAGACAGTAGGACTTCGTCCCTCCTTTCCACCTGGTCCCTGCGGTGGCGTCCGCTGCCGTTTTCACCACTCTGGAGATGGCGTCTATCGTCGACCTCCCCTTCCTGAAGCCGTACTGGTTCTCGGACAGACCGCCAGCTGCTTCGATTGCTGCACCTAACCTCGCGCCGATCACTCTCTCGAAGACCTTCCCTATCGAATCTAGAAGGCAGATTGGTCTGTAGGAGGAGGCCTCCCCTGGCGGCTTGCCCGGCTTGGCCAGTAGGAGGAGCCGTTGCCGTTTCCACCTCTCGGGGAACGTCCCCTCATGGAGACATTTGTTGAAGAGGCCAGCAACTTCCCTCGGCAGCAGCGATAGTGCCAGCTTCAGCGCTCTGTTGGGGATCGCATCTGGTCCCGGAATTATCATTGGATAATTGGCTAGAGAATGATAAGGAAACATAACGCCTCTTCAAACGATAAAAGAGAAGCTTGTATTTGGTCTCCATTTATATCTTCGTTATTTCAATATGTATTTTGTTAGGCGAAATTGTAGGAAATATATTGGGTTTGTTTGAGAGACGCGTAGTGGTTCGGTTGAACATTTATTTGAGTGTGTCCGGAAATGAGAACCATACCTTATACGTACATACAAAGCAGTGTGGCCAGATTATTGTTGCTTATTAAATGGGAACTATCGATTACATTTTTAACACTTCTTCTTAAGCTACATATAATCATTTTAAACTAACGCATGTTTATCTTTGTCATTCCAAGTAATTTAACAAAATCGTCGTGCTTTTGCTTGCTTAAACATTTTGTCAGTAGATCTGCAACATTGCCGTTTGTGGATACGTATTCCAGTATTATTTCATTACATTCTACTTTTTCGCGAACAAAATGATACTAAATATCAATGTGCTTGGTGCGTTTGTGGTGTACCGGATTTTTGGCAATATGCTGCGAGCTTATGTTGTCGCCATAGATGGTTAGCGGCTCTGCAACAGTTGACCAACCAATCTCGTTCAGAAGTCTTCGTAAATAAGCGGCCTCCTTAGCAGCCATAGATAGAGCTATGTATTCAGCTTCAGTGCTGCTCAATGCGACAACAGTTTGCTTAGTTGAAGTCCAAGAAAACGCACTGCCTGCTAGAAAGAATGCGTAGCCACTATAAGATCTTCTATTGAGCCTGTCATTGGCCCAATCTGCATCTGCGAAGCCTCTTACTGGTTCGCCACACTTGCGATATGTGATGGCCAAATTCTTCGTACCAGCCAGATACCTTAGAATGTGTTTTGCAGCAGTCTCGTGTTCTGCATGAGGATTGGTATTTCGTTGCGACAGTTTGCTTACTGCGTGCAAAATGTCCGGTCGGCTCAAGACGGCTAAATACATAAGGGAACCAATTAATGACTGATATTGTGTTATATTCACCTTGACACAATTATCGTTAATGCAGTCAACTTGATAACCTGGGTCGAGCGGTGTGCTGACTGGACGGCACTTGCTCATGCCATACGTCTCCAATAGTCCTTGAATATGCGATTTCTGGCAAAGCGAAATCGAACCCTGTTCACCGTCTCGCTCGATTTCCATTCCTAGGAAATAGTTTATGGGGCCGCCATCGTGCAACTTGAAGTTTGATGCGATCTTCTTCTTAATTACGGCTATATCTTTTTTGTTTGGACACGCAATAATTAAATCGTCGACGTATACTGCAATATAGCTGTATGTTTGTTTATCTTTCTTGACGTTCAAGCATGCCTCGTTCTTGCATCTCTTGAAGCCCATGGAAGACAATACTTCGTCCAGCGTTTTATTCCAGACACGTCCGGATTGCTTGAGTCCGTAAAGTGCTTTACGCAGCTTTAGAACTTTTTCTGGATGATGCTTGTCGACAAAATTCTGAGGCTGCTTCATGTACCCAGTCTCCTGAAGTTTACTGTTTAGGTAAGCATTTGATATATCCAGTTGGTGCATATATAGCTGTTTTTCTGCAGCTATCGCGAACAACATGCGAATGGTCTCATACCGAATTACAGGTGAAAATGTTTCCCAATAATTTACTCCAAATTGTTGCCCACAGCCTTGAGCAACCAATCGAGATTTGAACTTCTCAATGAGACCATCCTTGTTTCTCTTGATTCGAAAAACCCATTTTGAGCCAATGGCTTTTTGTCCTGGAGGCAGTTCACACAATGACCACGTGTTATTTTCCTGTAGAGCGTCGTATTCCGTTTGCATTGATTCTATCCAATCTTTAGAGTAATGGCTTTGCAATGCTTCAGCAACTGACTGCGGTGTCTCAGTGTCATCCACCTGATTGAGAAGACTATTGAGCACTGCCTGGTACTGTTTTCTCGGTCGTCCAGGTTGACCGCTGCGGATGATTTTGGGTCTGCCACGCCCACGCTGTACTGTATTCTCTTGTGGCGGTGCTTGGCCGCTTACCTAATTTTCGTCTGGTTCACTTGCGCTCAAAAACTCCTCCTCTTCTTCGCCGGAGTCACTGCTTGAGTCTGAATGATCGGCTATTAAAGGTACATCTGAGTTTTGATCTGGAACTTCAATTGACTCAAGGCGAAGTATGTTTGTCATGAAATTGTCATTTCTATCTGAAATATCACAATTCGCAATGCTTTTTGTGTCAAACTCACCTTCTACAAATTTGACATCATGCCTTTCAATTATTGTCCGCTTCTCTCGATCGAACAGCCGGTAAGCTTTTGCAGCTAAGGAGTAGCCAACACAAATATATTCTTTGCCCTTTGGCTGGAATTTGCTTCTTCTGGTCTTATCCAAAGCAAATGCGCGAGATCCGAATACTCGCAGGTGTTTTACTGACGGCTTGCGTCCTTTCCAGGCTTCGAATGGTATACCGCCGTTTAAGGCCTTTGTGGGGCATCTATTGCGGATGTAAACTGCCGTAGTAACAGCCTCTGCCCACAAGAACTCATCCAGATTTGCATGGATAAGCATACTCTTTGCCATCTCTACAATTGTTCGATTGGCTCTCTCGGCTACACCGTTTTGCTGAGGGGTGTAGGGAACCGTCAATTGCCTTTGTATGCCGCACTCGTTCAAAAAATCTGAAAAATCCTTGTTCACATACTCTGTTCCATTATCGCTGCGCACAGCCTTTATTTTGTTGCCCGTTTGGCATTCCACAAAACTTTTGAATATTTTGAATTTTTCAAAAACTTGGCTTTTCGCGTGCATAATGTAAACAAATATCTTGCGCGAGTAGTCATCAATAAATGTCACAAAATAGCGATTGCCACCGATCGATTTTACATTCATTGGGCCGCATACATCTGTGTGCACTAGCTCAAGCACTTGCTTCGTTGTACGATTTAACTTTTGTTGGAAAGGCAATGTACATATTTTTGCCCTGTTACAGGTATCACAATTAATTTCCATTTTAAATTTTTCAACACTCATGCCATGAACAAGCTGCTTTTTGCTCAGCTGTTTTAAATCTTGGAAATTAAGATGGCCAAATCTATTATGCCACTTCATTTCCGGCGAAACTGTGTTCAACAAACAAACTGAACTTTTTTCTGAGCACTGTTTGTACACATACAAGTTGTTTTCTTGCTTGGCTTTTAAAATGGTTTCTCCTTCTTTATTTTTAATCAGTGCCACTTTTCCAATAAATGTAGTGGAATTCTCGAATTTAGCTGCTGTGCTCACTGAGAAAAAATTCATATGTAATTCAGGGACATATAACACATTTTGCAAGTTTATTATCATATTTTCACTTTGAATTTTAACATTGCCAGATCCGGGTGATGAGATGAATTTATTTGTAGCCAACATTATCGATGTTTCCTTCTCAGCATAGTTAAAGAAAATGTTGCGATCGCAACACATGTGAGATGTTGCGCCACTATCTACGCACCAACTCTTTTTTTTTGCTCTCCGACAAAATAGTGCATTAAACTGCTTGCCTGTTCTCTTTTTCCACTTGATTTGCTACCCTTTTTCTTGGATCTGCACTCGCTTGCTCGATGACCAGTTTTTTCGCATTTGAAACATTTTCCATTGAAATACTGCTTTGCGCCTATGTCTGCGCTGTGTATGTGTGTATACTGCTTGTGTGGTCGAATGATTTTCGCGTTCTGCTTTTTCCTGTTGTCTAGTGCCTTCTTCTATCATTTTTACTTTAACAGCTTCAAATTTTGGCAGCTCGTCACGCGTTTCGATCGCGACTACAAAATTTTCCCATGAATCGGGCAAACTGCTTAGTAACATAATTACTTTAAGCTCGTCGTTGAGTTTTATATCCAATTCTGACAATTTTTCAATTGTCTCTACAAAAGAATTGACATAGGCGGACACATCATCGCCATGCTGCATATTTAGTCGAATTAGTTTTTGATAAAGTTGCACTTTCTGAATGGGGCCTTTTGGCATGTGAAGCTCCATTAATTTTTTCCACATAGCTTCAGATGTTACGCACGTCTTTATGTGCACAAACTGCGATGCCTTAATATTTAAGGTTATGTACGCCATTGCTTTCTGATCAAATTTTTCCCATTTCTGAACAGATGCGTCATCTTCTCCAATCTTTTTTCCACACACTACATCCCATAAGTCTGCCATTACTAGGACACTTTTCATGGCCATGTTCCACACACCGTAATTGTTTTCATCAAGTTTTTCGATTTGATTTGACAAATTTATGTTGGCTTATTGTTCCGTGTTAATTCGCAAACGATACTAACTATTGACAATTTAGCACAACCGACACTCAAACTTAGACGCTTTCTAGTCAGTTATAAAACCGAAAACAACGAACTCTGGGCCCATAACCAATGTTGGAAATATATTGGGTTTATTTGAGAGACGCGTAGTGGTTCGGTTGAACATTTATTTGAGTGTGTCCGGAAATGAGAACCATACCTTATACGTACATACAAAGCAGTGTGGCCAGATTATTGTTGCTTATTAAATGGGAACTATCGATTACATTTTTAACAGAAATTTTGCAGTAAATTTGATTTTACTACACAATTCAAGTGCTGTGCTGTACGGGGCGTATGCGTATTCCGCGCACACAATCCAAGAGTTAAACCGCACGTGGCATACTTGGTGAACACTTTTTGAATAAAATATATATGAAAGAGTTTCCACCTTACTTACATATTTCCAAAAAAGGAAATTATTGATTACTCAGAGATTTCCTGCGTATAATATTCTGCTGGTAACAGTGCAGAAAATAAGGGGATAATAAAAATAAAAATTCACTCCTAATCATGCAACAAGTTGGGTTTTACCTGTTGCTGAAAGGATGGAATGGGATTGTCTACTAGAAATTGCATGTTTGACAAGTATCTCAAAGAAAGAACAAAATCCCATTAAGAATAGTATCTAAAATGAACTTTGCTCATAATCTTCTTCATAATCAGCTCCATCCTATCCTTTATCCTCATAAGTAGACCGACTCTCACCAACTAGGCCACAAAAAAGCCATTGTATCGTCAAGTTTTTAATTAAAAATTATGACCAAGTTACTATCCGCCCCTAAGTGTATAAGTTTGTTAACTGCTCAAATGTGTCACACTCCCACCATCTGTCAAAAGTTTGATGTACGTATGGTTATGGAGACCCTGAGAATCCCAACTGATAATGACTCTGACAGACACGCAGGAGCCTTCCTGCGAGACGTTGACGAGCATGGCCACATTTTCTAAGCGAAACTTTTCCATTGCCCTTAGAGTGCAACTGAGAGGAGAGAAGGCCCACTTATGTGGCAGGCAATGAAATTTAATTCGTCTATGTGTGTGTGAATGGAAAATGAAATTATCCCTATCATGCAATGGCGACAGCCACGTCTCCAGAAAAGAGGTCCCATGCCACTGCCTTGCTTACAACTTATACGAGCACTGCTTGAAATTTGCTATCGCCTAAAAGGGAAATTATCTTTTGGCTGCCTCATTGCTCTCACTTTGACGCAGCTTTAATTAAGTGCCAGGGAAAACCATCATGCGATGAAGACTTAAATGCGGTTGTCGTGTGTCTAATGAAGAACTTTCCATTAAAATGAAAACGAGGTAGTCAACCATAACCAAGGCATATTAGCGCCATGAAGGAATAACGGACTCTTTGGCAGAGCATTTCATTCCTTTAAAACAAAGAGGTGGAAAACCGAAAAATTTCTTTAGGTCGATCATATTTTTTACTTTGCAGTCGGTTTATTTCTTTTCTCTACATTGAAATCACCTGAGAAGTCATTATAACCTCTGAAAGTGTGAACAAATTGACAAATAAAATATTCACTCTCAGAATCAAGATCCCACACGATTGAGTGTTTAAACATCTCAATTTAATCTTTGGTAGCCACATTTCTTCAGATTTGGCTTAATGATATAAGTACTTATGTATGACTATTCTGATCCCTTGTACTTCCTTTCTAAGTTGCATTCATAATAATAAAAATTTATTTTTTTGCATTATCGGGTTATTTCAAGCAGCTCTCACAGTCTTTTCATCTTATTTCGTTTTAGTTCCTTTTAGTTAAGCTAAATCTGATTTATTTTTTCCATCAAAATTTAAAATGGGAATTTGTTATGTTATGGGTTCAATCATATTACATGCTTAAAGTTCTTTCCAAGTTTATCATAAAATGAGAAGATATGTATTTTTCATGTCTTTAAATAATATAAATTACTTGGCACTGTAACTGCTCATCTAATCTATGGAGCTGCGTGACCCCGCGCATAAATTAAATCAATTAGTGCCAGACAGGACGAGAGGTGCACAGTGTTCTGTTGGCCGCAAATTTGTAAATGTTCGGTTGACAATATTCTGTTTGGGTATGTGGTTTGTTTGTACTTGCGACCAGGGCCAAGAGGTCGGCAAATTGAATCGGCATTTGACATGTCTATGTAGTCGACTGTTGTTCGCCGTCTAATCAAAACATTATGCCAGAGGATTAAAATTCCATGATGATTTACTAGCCTTGGAATATTGTGGAGAGTAAATTCAAATATTATTGTGGCGGAGTGGTTACTCCGATATTAAATGAGATTATTTTAAAACAAATTTTCCAATTTAAGCAAAGTTAACAGGCACTTGAATGAACTAAACTCGAGAGAAAACTTGTTGAAACTACTAAAAAGTCATCTGAAAAAAATTTTTTCCAACTGACACATTCTGTAAAAAGTTTTTACTAAAAACACAAAATCAGAGCCAGTACAAGTGTCCCTCGCTTGTGGTTGAGGAAGTAGGGAAAAATAAATTAAGAACAAAAAAAACTTTTCCAATCTGTCGGTGTCTGTCGCACTGTCCAAAGGATTCTACAAAAAGAATAAAGCAAGGGCGGAATTTAGTCAGCCAGCAGCTTATGAAGATGATAAACAAATTAACAAATTTATTATTGTTTTTATATTTTGCCCGACATTTTAAATATGACTTTCAAATGGAGACCTTCCTTTTATGGGAAATAGATTATTCGAAAGTCCTTCATTCGGATTTGGTTAGCTTTTTATGGCTAAAGAAATAAAAATTTGCATTTTTATGATTTTATTTTCCAAATGAATTCCAATCAGTATGAAAAAGTCAATCTTTACGGCTTCCTTTTCGCCAATCACGCGTACGGAATATCATTTAAAATCAATAAAAACATTTTATTTCATTAATTTCGATGTATTTATTCGAAAAATGTGCGGATATTTGTAATAAATAAAATAAAAATGAAGTGTTTTTTGTTTTAAATGTAAAGAGGGAGAAAAGATACATGTTAAAGAAACGGATTCATTTATTTATAAAAAAATTTCAATAATAAACATATATTCAACAATAAATTGATTTCACAAAGTGAAATATAAATTGAACTGTTTTGAGTAAACCCAAATTATGTTGATTTACTTTGTGATATGTTTAAACATAAAGCATGCATTTTCAAATAAATTAACTTTTAGTAATAATGCAAATCACTCCTTTCATCTGATTACTATAACTTTATTATTAGCAATTATTTTTTATTTATTTTTGTACACTTTAAGAGAGAAATTTCGTTGCACATAAATTTTGCAGATCGACTCAGGTCAAAAGCTGAATAAATATTTCTGGTACTTTGAATATTCTCTGTTTTATTCCTGCACTTAGAAGGTTAGTGACTTTTCTGAGGGGAACTTTTACGACTGTTGGCGTTACATTTGTTGGAATATATGTACATATGTACATATCTTTCACACACTCCGTATGAGTGTAGTCGTAAAACAATTTTATGGTATTCCGAGTTTATCTCTTGTGGAATATACGCAGTCTGTTTAGGGAAGAGCAAGCCAAATGAATAATTTTCTAAACAAATGCAGCTTATGTTGAGGTATAATGTTTAACTTATTCTAATCGGTTAAATATATAAAAAAAAAAATGTTTACGAAAATTTTCATTTTTTCTTTCTTTGCCTTTTTTTGCCTTTTCTGCGATATGAAATAGCCAAAGAAATGCGTTGGATTGGCCATTAAGTGGGGGAAGCGGAGAAGCGTAACTTCACAGCTCACAAGTCACAGACATTAGCTGTCACCTGGGGAATACGAGAATCTTGGCTCACCATCAAACCCCTTTGGACACAGGGACACAGCCAACAGCTAACAGATTTTTTGATGAATGCAAATTAATGCTGCAAGCACACATCTTAACTCAGGGCTTTATATTTACATATGTATATCGTGTGTATATATTCCATTCATATAATTTCCAGCAATTCAATTATATTTCCATGGTCTCTGGGACTCCTCACAAAGGCAGTTTCGGTGCCCTGTCTTCAAATTGTTTGTCGATTGCATTTCCCATTCGAAAGAAGAATGTTCGGGCCAGCAGCATCATCATAATTAGAACCCACTGTACTTAAACTTAATCATAATCATCATAATTAGAACCCACTGTACTTAAACTTAATACAACAACATACACATGTAAACGCTAACGTTCGGCAGCGCTGCTGCGCTCTCTCTGTATGCTAAGGGCTCTCCGCAGCCGCCGCTTCGGCTCTAGCATTGATCTGCCGACGTTGCGGAATTTAGTGCTATGCTAATCTCTCTGCGCATTGGTTGCATATGATCCCGTAAACATTTATCTGGCTGGGCAAAGAGCAAGCAATCGGCTTCTGCTAGCCGCCTGTATAAATAAAAACCTTATTAAATCAATTCGTCCTCATTTTGTTTCTGGACAAAAATAGGTGCCAAAAAAAGCTTGGCATCTCAAACATTGGTGACCCCGACGTGATTAAAGCCATTTGTTAATCGCGTTTTCGTTAAAAAACATATAAAACGAACAATACATTCGTTGCTGTGCAGTTTAAATACCAACAAATTCATTTGGTGCACAATTAAGAACAGTTTTATGTGCAAGTCAGTGAGAGTGCCGGTCGTCTGAGATTCCGTTATTTTAACCGTCGAATCTCTCATTCTATGCTCGACCACGGCCACGGTTCTTGACTTTTCGTGTCCCTCATTCTCGCTCTCGGTGTTCACCGTCGCATAATCGTCGAGTCTCTCATTCCATGCTCGGCTGCAGCCACAGTTCTTGGATTTCGTGTCTCTCATTCTCGCTCTCGCTCTGCACCGTCGCTTAAGCAGTATTCTATTCTCCGTTTCGTCGCATTGCAAGCCGTTTACCATGGACAGCGATCCGAATACAGGCGCGGGCGGAAATATTGCGACGGTTGATACCAGACTGAATCTTTATAAGCGCAAAGTTCAGTCGGTATATAATCGGATGCGAAGGCTTGGCGAATCATTCGCAGGCGATAAAGTTGACAAATTAACCGCCGCGGAAATCGACGTTCGCATCGATATGCTGGCAGAAATGCGAGGGGAGTTCAATAAGTCCCACAATGAGCTGGAAGCTCTCAATCAAGATGAGATTGGGAGTGCGATGCGCGACGACTTCGATGCACTCTTCATATCGCTGAAAGCTGAGTTGCTTGCCGCTATCGAAATGGGCCACTCACGCGCCGCTGCCAATTCAACCACCCTGCCAGGCCATTCTGGGCACAGTACCATCATCATGGCTCACAAGCATCGGCTGCCTGAGCTGAAGGTACCCAAGTTCTCCGGTGGGTACGTGGAATACTCGGATTTTATGGCGATGTTCAAATCGGTCATTGGATCGGATGCGGACCTTAGCGACATCGAGAAGTTCCAGCATCTTCGCTCGTGTCTCGCAGATGTGGCCTTGGATTCGGTTCGATCATTGGAGCTCTCCAGTGCCAATTATCGTGCGGCTCTGGATATTCTTGATAACCGTTTTAATAACAAACGACTTGTTTTTCAGGCACACATCAAGAAGATTCTGGGGCTCAAGAGGGTAGATTCGCCATCGCCGAAAAGGCTACGGGAGTTTTCGGACGCAGTCAATTTGCATATGCGTGCGTTGCGGACATTGGGAAAGGATGAGGAGATCTCTGACTGCATGGTGATCCACGTTCTGCTGCAGAAGCTGGATGCTAAGACGCAAAGGAAATGGGAGGACACATTGTCGGACGCCATTCCTACCGCAGCCGAGTTCTACGAATTCTTGAATAAGCGCTGCCGGAAAATGGAGAATTTGGAATACGCTACAGCGACGCCCGCTAGTAGCGCTCAGGTGGGAAAAAACCTTTCTACTCCTCATTTAAGGAAAACGTTTGTTGCCTCCAAGTCTTCCGCCAACCCGTCTGGATGCACCTTTTGCCATTCAGCGGGCCATGGCATATACTCCTGCAAATTATTCGGAAACTTGTCCCCGTTGCTGCGCCACAAGGAAGTGAAGAAGCTTTCCCTCTGCTTTAATTGCCTAAAATCAGGGCATCGCACTCGCGCATGCAACAGTGGAAAATGTCGCGTTTGCAACGGAAGTCATCATAGTTTGCTCCATTTTGAAAATCTGCAATCCATAACGCAAAGCTCCCCACCATCTACTCCGGATCTAGCGCTTCAATCGGAAGCTATTTCTGCAGTTCAGGATTCTGTTAGCAGCTCTCATTCACCTGCGTCTACCTCTCTTGCTGCCCAAGGTCTTCACTCTGATGTTGTGCTTCTGGCTACAGCCGTGGTCCTCGTTAAGAATCGGTCTGGCGTTTTAGTTCCTTGTCGTGCCAAACTAGATTCAGGCTCACAACTTCACCTCGTCACATCCAGGTTCGCCCAGCAGCTCCAGCTTAGCAGAACTCAATCATCTGCACTTGTCTCTGGGCTAGGCGATACCAGCGTGTCCACTGAGGGATCCACCGTCAACATTTGCATGCATTCTCGCACATCTAGCTACAAAACGACTCTTACTGCTCTCATTGCCCCTACAATCACCGATTGCCAACCAAGTCTGGCAGTCAATGTATCCGACTGGAGTATTCCCTCGAACATTCAGCTTGCCGATCCTGCCTTTTTCAACCCTCAGCGAGTGGATCTCCTCATTGGTGCGAGCATTTTTTATGATCTCCTCTGCGTAGGGCAAATCAAACTTACTGATGGCCTGCCTCTGCTGCAGAAGACCCGGCTCGGTTGGATCGTATCTGGCGGTGGACAAAGGGTAGCAAGCTCGGCGCTCTTAGGAAATCACAATTCTCCGGTGCCGGAATCTAACCTGGATTCCAGACTGGATAAAACACTTCGCATGTTTTGGGAAGTCGAGAATTGTGTGGAAGCAAGTGTGAATACCAAGGAAGAATTAGATTGCGAAGCGCACTTCGTAAGCCACTTTTCACGGTTGCCATCGGGGGAGTATTCAGTTCGTCTCCCGTTAAAACATAATGCTGATCCCTTAGGGGAATCCTATACTCAGGCGTATCGACGATTCATCAATTTGGAGCGCAAATTGGATCGCAACCCAACGCTCAGGGATCGGTACTCCGCCTTTATGAGGGAATACATTGATTTAAAGCATATGTCCCCAGTCAAACCTGATTACCGTGCCCTCGGCAATTATTTCTTGCCTCATCATTGTGTCCTAAAGGAGGACAGTACAACGACAAAACTTCGTGTCGTGTTTGATGGCTCTGCTGCTACATCAACTGGATGTTCCCTGAATGATGTGATGATGTCAGGCCCCGTCATTCAGCCTGCATTGTTTAACATTCTAATTCGCTTTCGCACATATCCAGTTGCTCTCACTGGGGACATTTGCAAGATGTATCGTTGCGTACAAGTATCTCCACGTGACAACTACTATCAGTGTATCCTATGGCGAGACTCTGCCCAGTCCGAGATTCAAGTCTACACATTAGACACCGTCACATACGGTACTAGGGCGGCATCATTTTTAGCAGTTCGCGCAATGCACCAACTGGCCATCGATGAGGGTGAGTCCTACCCTCTTGGCTCAGCTGCTCTGCAACAGGAGTTTTATGTAGATGATCTCATTTCTGGCGTTAACTCAGTTGCCGAGGTCATGGAGAAGATGCACCAAACTTCCGCTATATTGTCTCGCGGAAACTTCAAGCTTAGGAAATGGTGTTCTAGTCACCCGGAGGTACTCGATGGAACCCCTGAAGATGACAGAGAGAAATTCCTAAGGTTTCATGATGGAAGCGACATAACTAAGACTCTAGGCTTAGCATGGGAGCCCGCTTCAGATCAGCTGCTTTTCGCCTTATATGCCCTGGACGCAAATTTAAAGCCGTCCAAGCGATCGGTTTTGTCCACGATTGCTCGCTTCTACGACCACCTGGGATTGATAAATCCTGTCATTGTCAGGTGCAAGGTCTTCCTTCAGCAGCTTTGGAGAGAGCATTTGGATTGGGATGAAAGCCTACCCTCAGCGTTGCATTCAACTTGGATGGACTTGAGAAACAGTTTGGCAAGCATCACTAGGATTTCCTTTCCTCGCGTGGTTCATCATTCCACTACGGCTGTAGAAGTCCATGGATTTTGTGATGCCAGCATAGAAGCATATGGCGCTTGCATATATGTCGTATCCAGGGAAGGGCAGGTGTCGAGCAATGTTTTGTGCTCAAAGTCTCGAGTGGCGCCGCTAAAAACATTATCAATCCCCAAGCTGGAATTAAGTAGAGCCCATTTGCTTGCGAAAATAATTAATAATTTAAAAGAGATTGGAATTTTTACAGGTCAGTTTTACTGCTGGTCGGATTCCTCAACAGCATTATCCTGGATACGAGATGAGCCCGCCAAATTTCAAGTTTTCGTATCAAATCGAGTGGCATCAATTCAGGAGTTGACGGCAACAATGGAATGGCGCTATGTTCCCACCGCTTTAAATCCTGCTGACATCCTATCTAGAGGCTCACTTCCCAACCACCTTATCCAGTCAGAGCTGTGGTTTCACGGTCCATCGTTTTTGGTAGGCTCCAAGGAAGAATGGCCTGTGTTCCCTGTTTCTGAAATACCGACTTTAGAGCTCCGAAAGCGAGCATTGTTGATCGTGTCTCCACATACCGATCTCACCTCAGGATGCAAATTTGCAAACACATTTTTTGGCATGCAGCGCACCTTCGCCAGTTCCATCAGCTCGCTCTCTCCGTTCATCGATCAGTCTGGATTACTTAGAGTTGGAGGGCGCTTTGGAAACTCATCGCTAGGATTTGATGCTCAGCACCCGCTTATTGTGCCCAAGGGACATCCCATAACCTGTGCTCTGATAAGATATTATCACGAGAGGAACCTTCATGCCGGACCTCGCGCCCTGCTTGCCAAAATTCGGCTGGAATATTGGCCAATTGGAGGAATTAAGGAAGTGTCGAAGGAAGTCAGCAAGTGTGTGAGATGCTTCAGGACTAAGCCGCGCATGGTTCAGCACATCATGGGAGACCTGCCTAAGGAGCGTTTGGAAGGATCTCGGCCCTTTGAAGTCACTGGAGTGGATTATTGTAAGCCCTTCTTCTACCGATCAGAAATCCGCACGAGGCCTCCGATCAAGTGCTACATCAGTGTGTTCATTTGCTTCACTTCCAAGGCAATACACATGGAGCTCGTAAAGGACCTGACCACCGCTTCGTTTCTAGGCGCATTAAAGCGTTTCACTGCCACACGAGGAAGGCCAAGTCAAATTTGGTCTGACAATGCGACGAACTTCGTTGGCGCCAAGAACGAGCTGCTGGAGCTAAAGAAGCTTTTCATGAGCGACTCGCATGTGAAGGAGGTCCATGAATCCTGCTTGGCTGACTCGATCGACTGGCGTTTCATCCCACCACGCTCTCCGCACTTTGGCGGATTGTGGGAAGCGGCCGTGAAGACTGCAAAACATCACCTGTACCGCTCAGTTGGGCCCTCTGTGCTTGGCTTCGACGAGCTGCGTACTCTGATCTGCCAGATCACGGCAATTGTTAATTCTCGCCCTTTGCTCTCGCTTTCAGAAAATCCTGATGACTTAGATGTTTTGACCCCGGCTCATCTGCTTCTAGGTGGCCCACATGTGACAATCCTCGAGCCTGACCTAACGAAGCTCAACTACAATCGTCTGGATGGCTGGCAGCGGGTCACTCAACTGCAGCAAATCTTCTGGAGCCGTTGGCGCGAAGAATACCTCACCCTTTTGCAAGAGCGGTCGAAGTGGCGCACTCCCACGCAAAACCTCTGCGTGAATGATGTTGTCCTGGTGAAGGACGAAAATCTTCCTCCTATGCGTTGGCCACTGGCTAGAGTTGTCGATGTCGTCCAGGGCAAGGATGGCGTGTGCCGCGTAGCGGACTTGAAGACCGCATCAGGAACCATCAGGAGGGCCGTTACTCGGCTATGTCTACTGCCCCTTAGGGAGTCTGTTGAAAGGCTGGCTTCCAACGGGGGGAGTATGTTCGGGCCAGCAGCATCATCATAATTAGAACCCACTGTACTTAAACTTAATCATAATCATCATAATTAGAACCCACTGTACTTAAACTTAATACAACAACATACACATGTAAACGCTAACGTTCGGCAGCGCTGCTGCGCTCTCTCTGTATGCTAAGGGCTCTCCGCAGCCGCCGCTTCGGCTCTAGCATTGATCTGCCGACGTTGCGGAATTTAGTGCTATGCTAATCTCTCTGCGCATTGGTTGCTTATGATCCCGTAAACATTTATCTGGCTGGGCAAAGAGCAAGCAATCGGCTTCTGCTAGCCGCCTGTATAAATAAAAACCTTATTAAATCAATTCGTCCTCATTTTGTTTCTGGACAAAAATAGGTGCCAAAAAAAGCTTGGCATCTCAAACAAAGAACATTGTACAGAAAAGATTTACCTTTACGTAAAAGTTGTTTTCTCTGCAATTCGAGGTTTGTCCTTAGATCTACAAAGACAGGCATTTCATTTGATTCGAAGGCATCTTTGGCAGCACTGGAATTTCGATCCAATTGTGGCTTTGAGGTTCAGGAATAAGGCACCGCATGTGAAATATTTTCGATGGTTTATATCCAAGCTTTTATACTCGAAGTCCATGTCATTTATATTATTTTTGGGTCCGTTGCTTCTGATGCTGCGGTCGAAATGCAATTGAAATCATCTGCAGTCCATGGACTTAAAGTGTGTCCGAGCCACTACGGTTTTGGTTCAAAAGCACGAGCATTCTGTGTGTGTACACAATTAATCAAAGAGCAGCCAAAAAACGAGAGGACAAAAAAACCAGAAATATTAAATTGTTCATACGCAATGTTGACCCCAAATGTATGGCACACAACCGCAAACAGGTAAATGTTAGACATGCGTTCGGTTTGCTGCCGAATCAGATAAGCGGAAAAAATCGCTTGGACTGATATACCTATGTAATACATATTATGTATGTATACTATGAACGATTCGACAATCGTGATGTTCATACACCACAATAGCGACAAATGCGGGAACAACTTGATTCGATCTGCACAAGTTTTCATAAAAGTTTTTTCTGTTTATTAAATAATTAAAATCATAAATTATAGTCATCTAGTGAGCCCTGGCACTATTCGCTGTGGCGCAGATGCTGGTTGCATGGATAAAAAAGAATATAACTCCGTCAAGGTGCAGAAGTATCCAAAAGCATTCATTTTAGCTACATGAGAAAATATTCCTGCCACTCCTCTAGCAGGCTGAGTAAATATATAGCACACCTCGATGGCTTCCAAAAAAATAGCACTTGTCCTCGAAATTTGTTGAAAAGTTTTACTTTATATTTAAATATGCACCAGATAAATCTTCTAGAGTGTATCATTCGATGAACTGAAAAAGGATTAGACCAATTTAAAATTTGACCAATCCACTGAGTATGTGATGCGACGCTTTAAATGTCCTTAAGTCAATTGCACACTTTCACTATCATATCCAACAATAACCTAAATCAAAAATGTATTTTCATCCCTTTTTTGTAAAAATATTTTACCACTGTCGTCGATGGAAACAATTTTACCCGCCAGCAACTTCCAGTAAAATAAATTATTTCGCTTGACTTTGTGCATCCCTGAACTTGGGATTTTGCAGATGTTTTCACATAAGCCAAGCAAATTGTTTAGCTTTTATTTGTGGCCACATAAAATTGATAAACGACAGAGGCCTACGAAACATCTGTTTTAATAGAATTTATTTTTTCTGGAAATAGAAGTTAGTTCTTTTCACTGTTCATACGTATTGCATATATGAAGTCTGCTCTTCAATCATTCATACATCCATGTGTTGCGTTGAGCAAATAAAAATCCTTCACAGCTTTGCGCATTTCTTGCATCGCAATTGGATATTTTTTCAGAGAGACCGCATATAATAATTTAATAATGTCGTTTGTTGAGCTACTGAGCTTCTTCAGCAGCGTAATTGTCAAAAAATTTAGTCAAAACACAATTGGTTGCAATTTAAGTATGTAGATTTATTTGTGTGTGCAAGGCGATTGTTGCGATTAGATGCTATATTCGAGAGCAGTTGGATACAACGACGACGACGATACAATTTACAGTGATCTGCTTGGACGATGAGCCTCCCTCACAGCTCTTGTTGGACGACGAACGAGGCGAGAACGGGCGATGAAGCGATTAAGAGCGTAGAGCGGAGCAAGCAACGCAGCGCTAAGTTCTCTTTATGCTGCCATGGGTCGGCGCTAAGCCGAACATACTCCCCCCGTTGAAGAGCAGGGGTCTTCGACATCCTTCTTTGGCAGCATGCAGAGTTTTGCGATGGCCCTTGTGGTGATTCCAGTAGCCGTTTTGAGCTCAGCTACCCTGGGAACGCCATCTTTCCCGGCGATCAGCTTTGTCACCTTTCCCAATGGCCACTTGAGTGGAGGCAGGTTCTCATTCTTCACGAGGACCACATCGCCGACGCTGAGACCAGGCTGGTCAGTTCTCCACTTAGCCCTCTCCTGAAGAAGAGTGAGGTACTCCTCTCGCCAGCGGGACCAGAACGTCTGCTGCAGAAAGTTGACCTGCTGCCAGCGATCGAGACGATTGAAGTTCAATTTGGTCACATCAGGCTCCGCAAACATACGGATAGGCGCTGTACCCAAGAAATGAGCAGGTGTTAGCACATCTAAGTCGTCGGGATGCTCTGAAATGGGAAGTAATGGTCTTGAGTTCACTATAGCAGTTATATGACACACGAGGGTTCTCAGGTCATCGAAGCAAAGCACGGAACTGGAAGCGGAACGGTAGAAGTGATGCTTGGCTGTTTTCACTGCAGCCTCCCAGAGCCCGCCAAAGTGGGGAGAGCGAGGAGGAATGAAACGCCAGTCAATGTGATCCGCGACGCAAAACTCCTGAACTGTCTTCAAATGCTTTTCGGAGAGGAACAGCTTCTTCAGCTCTGCCAACTCGTTCTTAGCTCCCACAAAATTGGTTGCGTTATCAGACCAAATCTCCCTCGGCCGACCGCGAGTACAAATAAATCGCTTGAGCGCACTAATGAACGCGGGCGTCGACAAATCCTGCACAAGCTCCAAGTGCACGGCCTTGGTGGCAAAACAAATGAAGAGGCAAATGTAGCATTTGATGGGTGATCTGGTCCGCACCTCACTCTTGTAAAAGAACGGTCCACAAAAATCCACGCCTGAAATAGCAAAGGCGTAAGACCCATTCACACGCTCCTTTGGCAGGTCAGCCATGATATGCTGAAGAAGTCGCGGCTTGGCTTTAAAACATCTGGTGCACCGATTTACGACGTTTGCAACAGTTTTGCGCCCTCCAATTGGCCAATACTCATGACGAATAAGTGCGAGCAACGATCGCGGTCCAGCATGCAAGTTACGCTCATGGAAATGCACAATTACAGCCGATGTGACGGGATGGCGCCTTGGAAGAATGACTGGATGCCGTGCATTGAAATTAAGTGATGAATTCGCCAACCGCCCACCGACGCGTAACAATCCATGCTCATCCAAAAATGGGGCGAGCGACGAAATAGAGCTCGACGACTGCACTTGCTCTCCGTCCCGCAAGGCCCTGTAGTCAGTCCACAAGTGCACTCGCTGAATCGAACGAAGAAGTATCCGTGTGCCACCAACGATGTCAGCCACTGTTAATCCCGATGTCTTTGTGCGCTCTAGAAATTTGAAGACGTATGCAAAGGTCCGCTGAAGCTTTCCGAAGGCGTTGTTAAATTTCCGGCCATTAGATAGGTCTACAAATGGACAAACTGCAATGAGGACCCTCTTGCGAAGCTCCAGTGTCGGCAGGGCTTGTGTAGATGAAGATGGCCACATCGGTTTTTCATCTCGAAGAAAGAGTGGCCCGTGGGACCAAAGATGAGATTCCAAAAGTTCTGATGGCAGAGCGCCTCTGGACAAGATATCCGCAGGGTTCTGAGCGGTTGGAACGTAGCGCCATTCCATCTGAGCAGTCCGCTCCTGAATAGCTGAGACCCGATTTGCAACGAAGACGTTAAAATTCGATGGGGCATTATGAACCCAAGACAAGGCAGTTGTGGAGTCGGACCAGCAATAGAAGCTTCCAGTGAACAATTTGAGTTGCTGTACCTCACTGATCAATTGAGATAATAGGTCAGCGCCACATAACTCCAACTTGGGTACCGTCAATACCTTGAGAGGGGCGACACGAGACTTCGCACACAAAAGTTGCACGTTCGCGCCATTCTTGGTCCTTGAGACGATATAAATACATGCGCCATACGCGTCTAGGCTAGCGTCACAAAACCCGTGAACTTCCACCTGTGAGATGGGACTCAATGCGAGACGAGGAAATCTAAAACGCTGAGGGGTAGACAAATTCTCGCAGAAAGTGGTCCACGCCGACGAGAGAGACTCTGGCAAACTCTCATCCCATTGGAGCCGCTCCTTCCACACCAGCTGAAGGAAAATCTTTGCCTTTGAAATGACCGGCCCAATCAGTCCTAGAGGATCATAAAAACGAGCGATTGTTGACAACATAGAGCGCTTTGTCGGGTTTGACGACAGCCGTGTGGGTACTACTGAAAAGAGAAATTCATCGGATGCAGGCTCCCAAGCCAATCCAAGGGCCTTTGTAAAGTCTGTGCCATCGTCGAACCTCAGCAGCGTTTCCTTATCCTTTTCAGCAACTCCCTCAAGCACGGCAGGAACGTTGGAGCACCATTTTCGAATAGGGAAGTTTCCCCGAGCCAATAACTGGGAGGTCTGCTTCAACTTCTCACGGACTTCCTCAACAGATCCTCCTCCAGTCATCAAATCATCGACATAGAAATTGGAAGTCAACACTTCAGAGCCAATCGGGAATGACGATTTTTCTTCTTCGGCCAATTGAAGCATCGCACGAATTGCGAGATAGGAAGCTGGCTTGGTTCCATACGTTACCGTGTCGAGTTTGAATGTCTTTATATTTTCATCAGGCGAATCTCTCCATAAGATGCACTGCAGGTAATTATCCGGCTCAGTTACCCGGACACATCTGTACATCTTGCAAATATCACCAGTCAGCGCAATTGGGAAAGTACGGAACCGAAGTAATGTATGCAGAAGCTTTGGTTGAATAGTGGGTCCAGCCATTAGAACCTCGTTTAGAGAAAACCCCGTTGATGTTGTGGCAGATCCATCGAACACAACCCGCAATTTGGTAGTTGTGCTGTCCTCCTTAAACACGCAATGATGTGGCAAAAAATAGCGACAGCGACTGGACAGTTCAGATTCCACTAACGACATGTGATTAAGCTCTAGGTACTCCCTGATGAAAGACGAGTACTGAGATTTTAGCTGCGAACGACGCTCAAGTTTCCGCTCCAAGTTGAGGAACCGGCGATATGCTTGCGTGTGCGAGTCACCCAAGATATCCAAACTTCTCTTGATGGGCAGCTTCACAGCGAATCCTCCAGATGACAGGCGCGAGAAATTAGCCTTGAAGTGTTCCTCACAATCGATATCCTCCTGCTTGACCGTCACCGACGCTTCTGTGGAACTTTCTATCTCCCAGAAACGCCTCAGAAGCATATCCACTTGATCGAGGGACTCATGACCGGCGTCAAATGAGCACCGAGACCCCAGTAAGGCTGTTTTACATGTTTGCTGGCTACCTCCTGAAACCACCCATCCAAGCCGAGTCTTCTGAAGTGATGGCAAGCCTGTTGCCAATTTGATTTGTCCAACACACAGAAGGTCGAAGAACAGAATAGCCCCAATGAGCAAGTCAATACGCTGCGACCTGAAGAACTGCGGATCCGCCAGTGGTATGTTCTGCGGAATTTTCCAATTAGAAACGTCGATTGAAAACCTGGGCTGCTGCTCGGTGATTGTGGGTGCTACTAATGCGACGAAACTGCTACTGTAGTCAGAGGCTTGCGACTGCAAATTGAGGAACACTGTATAGCCCTCTGATGCGAAATTAGTGTCCCCAAGTCCCGATACTGCGGCCGATGACATGGTCTTTTTTAGTCTAAGTTGCTGAGCGAGACTGGAAGTTATGAGGTGCATTTGTGAGCCGGAATCTAAAAGTGCCCGACATGGCACGAGCGATCCAGCACGATCCTTCAAAAGAACAACTGCAGTGGCTAAAAGCACAACATCACTGCAGGAATTCTGAGCTATCAGAGCGGTGGCTGAAGCCTGTGAACGGGACTCAGGGTGTGGTGACGGCGAGAAAGCTGAGTCCGATTGCGAGCGTCTGGCATCGAAATGTAATAACGTGTGATGTTTGATACCACAGTGGCGACACGCTGATGACCTGCAAGTGCGAATTTGATGGCCAGCTTTCAGGCAATTCAGGCAAAGACCAAGCTTCTTCACCTCTATTTGGCGCAGCGAAGGTGAAAGATTTGCAAAAAGGGTGCAAGTATAAATACTATGGCCAGAAGTGTTGCAGAAAATACAATCAAGAGCTAGCGATTCAGTGGCTACAAACGAACTTTTGCTGTTATGTGTTTTTTTAAGATTTCCCACCTGAACGCCAGGCGCATACATTGCCCTAGTTTGCTCCTGATTCTCCAACTTCTGACATCTTTGCTCCAGAAACTCTATGAATTGTTCGGCTGTGGGCATGCCATCCAACGACGGAGTATCCTCCCACTGGGCTTGTGTGGCACTGTCCACCCTTTGCAGCAGGCTGTATATTATAACGCAGTCAGCAACTTGTTCCTTTGTCCCCATACTCTTCAAGGCTCGCAGATTTCCAATAGCAGTATCTGTCAAGAATCGGAGTTGAGAAACAGACGACTCCTCGACGCGCTGCACACCCAGCATGTCAGTGACATGTGCCTGAAATATTAAACGCTTATTATTAAATCGTCTGTTCAGCAAGTCTAGAGCGATGGGATAGCTGTCGTGGTTAAACTCTAGCGACGAGACCGTGTCTAAAGCTGGTCCTTTCAGGCAGGATCGTAGGTGTTGCAGTTTCTCCACGTTCGTCAAGTCCGGATCCTTGTCAATTATGGAGAAAAACATGCTCCAAAAGGCGGAATACTGCAAGTAGCCCCCACTGAACTCCGGAAGTTTTAACTCCGGCAGGCGATGCCGATGCTGCAGTAAACCCGTAGCTGAATTTTCTCCAATATGGTCAGTTCGCATTGTTGAGCAAGGGAGCATTGTGGACTGCCGCTTGTTTAATTCACACCTAATGCTAATCTCAAGCCTGACCACGCACTCGTCAAACTCGTCTCTTAAGGGACTATAGATCTCATCAAGGTTGATCCTTTCCAGGGCATTATGGTGCTCGTTGAACGAAGCGGCCAGATCCATTAGAGACTTTAAACGCACGTTCAACTCCTCCTCACTGAGTTCACCAATCTTCTGCTTGCCGACGGCATTTCCAATCCTCTTTGCTGTCGCTAGCAAGGCTCTCACCTTATGCTGGTAATACTCGATGTCCGAGGGGGGAGCGAGAGGAGAGGGGGCCATTGCGAGTGTTCAATATAGGAAAACGCAGAGGTTAATAGCCGGTGAATAAAAAATCAAACAGTTTGAGAGGCACTACACAATTGATCGCAGCGTTCGAACACACGGGCTTGCCGTTTTCAAGACCAGCAGTGAGAGTTTGTAATTTGCCAAAAACAACAATAGCATCCACACTGAGAAACGAAACACGAAATCGAAACGAAACAGCAAACAGAAGACAAAGCAGACGACGCGAGAACAGTTATTGTTGCTTATGCACAACCAAACCGAACAACCGTGGATATAATTATTAATGTTTTTTATTACGTCGGGGGGTCACCAAAATGTTGAGCTACTGAGCTTCTTCAGCAGCGTAATTGTCAAAATATTTAGTCAAAACACAATTGGTTGCAATTTAAGTATGTAGATTTATTTGTGTGTGCAAGGCGATTGTTGCGATTAGATGCTATATTCGAGAGCAGTTGGATACAACGACGACGACGATACAATTTACAGTGATCTGCTTGGACGATGAGCCTCCCTCACAGCTCTTGTTGGACGACGAACGAGGCGAGAACGGGCGATGAAGCGATTAAGAGCGTAGAGCGGAGCAAGCAACGCAGCGCTAAGTTCTCTTTATGCTGCCATGGGTCGGCGCTAAGCCGAACATCGTTAAATATGGATATAAAAAATAGTGCAATAAATAGTTAGGGTCACTAAATTTTTATATGACAGTTCAATGCAGCAAACTGAAGAAATTGGCTTTTGCATTCGTCGGGAAAATAAAATAAAGGTTAAGGAGTGACTAAATAAGATTTAAAATCACATTTGGAGAATTGGATTGGAATATATTTTCCACTTCCTCTTGATATTGAACCCTGACTTTGCAACTTGAATTGATTAATAATTCATAAAACTAAAAAAGCAAAACTCAGAAATGACCATTTCAGCAGTCGGCCCATCATTTTCAGCACTAATGATTGCTGTTGCATTCTGTCAAAATGTTTTGTTTTACTCTGCTCCACCACGGTCCACCAATGTTGACGTCTTCCCTTAAAATGGCTAATTGTGTCGCTCTAATGTCTTTGGCCACCCATGTGCGAGGATTACGTGTTTCGTTTGCCAAAGCAGCAGACCGCAGAGGAAAAAATACCCACAAAAGATTTGCCAGGAACACGTTTTATTTTATTTTCTGTATCCAGGACAGGAAAAATGCTTTCCATCTACGTGATGCTCGTCCCTCTTCGGTGTCAGTATTACATTTAATGGGGAGTAAATGCTTTTATTTCTATTTATTTTTCATGCAGCTTGAACCGTTTTTAGATGAAAAAATGCTCTAAAGAGCTATATATTTTTTTCAAAAACTCGTTTCTACTTTAAGGCCAAACATTTTTTTGCCCATCATCGGTTGGGAATATCTTGGTGAAACTTAAAATCTTGAGTATAAAAACGTTAAATTCACTCAAAACTTAATGTTTGAGATGCCAAGCTTTTTTGGCACCTATTTTTGGCCAGAAACAAAATGAGGACGAATTGATTTAATAAGGGTTTTTATTTATACAGGCGGCTAGCAGAAGCCGATTGCTTGCTCTTTGCCCAGCCAGATAAATGTTCACGGGATCATAAGCAACCAATGCGCAGAGAGATTAGCATAGCACGAATTTCGAAACGTCGGCAGATCAATGCTAGAGCCCAAGCGGCGGCTGCGGAGAGCCTTAAGCATGCAGAGAGAGCGCAGCAGCGCTGCCGAACGTTAGCGTTTACATATGTTGTTGTATTAATGTTAAATGCAGTGGGTTTGAATTACGATGGAAATAAATTGCATTGTATTGTTAGGATGAATTGGCTGCTGGCCCGAACATACTCCCCCCGTTGGAAGCCAGCCTTTCAACAGACTCCCTAAGGGGCAGTAGACATAGCCGAGTAACGGCCCTCCTGATGGTTCCTGATGCGGTCTTCAAGTCCGCTACGCGGCACACGCCATCCTTGCCCTGGACGACATCGACAACTCTAGCCAGTGGCCAACGCATAGGAGGAAGATTTTCGTCCTTCACCAGGACAACATCATTCACGCAGAGGTTTTGCGTGGGAGTGCGCCACTTCGACCGCTCTTGCAAAAGGGTGAGGTATTCTTCGCGCCAACGGCTCCAGAAGATTTGCTGCAGTTGAGTGACCCGCTGCCAGCTATCCAGACGATTGTAGTTGAGCTTCGTTAGGTCAGGCTCGAGGATTGTCACATGTGGGCCACCTAGAAGCAGATGAGCCGGGGTCAAAACATCTAAGTCATCAGGATTTTCTGAAAGCGAGAGCAAAGGGCGAGAATTAACAATTGCCGTGATCTGGCAGATCAGAGTACGCAGCTCGTCGAAGCCAAACACAGAGGGCCCAACTGAGCGGTACAGGTGATGTTTTGCAGTCTTCACGGCCACTTCCCACAATCCGCCAAAGTGCGGAGAGCGTGGTGGGATGAAATGCCAGTCGATCGAGTCAGCCAAGCAGGATTCATGGACCTCCTTCACATGCGAGTCGCTCATGAAAAGCTTCTTTAGCTCCAGCAGCTCGTTCTTGGCGCCAACGAAGTTCGTCGCATTGTCAGACCAAATTTGACTTGGCCTTCCTCGTGTGGCAGTGAAACGCTTTAATGCGCCTAGAAACGAAGCGGTGGTCAGGTCCTTTACGAGCTCCATGTGTATTGCCTTGGAAGTGAAGCAAATGAACACACTGATGTAGCACTTGATCGGAGGCCTCGTGCGGATTTCTGATCGGTAGAAGAAGGGCCCGCAATAATCCACTCCAGTGACTTCAAAGGGTCGAGATCCTTCCAAACGCTCCTTAGGCAGGTCTGCCATGATGTGCTGAACCATGCGCGGCTTAGTCCTGAAGCATCTCACACACTTGCTGACTTCCTTCGACACTGCCTTAATTCCTCCAATTGGCCAATATTCCAGCCGAATTTTGGCAAGCAGGGCGCGAGGTCCGGCATGAAGGTTCCTCTCGTGATAATATCTTATCAGAGCACAGGTTATGGGATGTCCCTTGGGCACAATAAGCGGGTGCTGAGCATCAAATCCTAGCGATGAGTTTCCAAGGCGCCCTCCAACTCTAAGTAATCCAGACTGATCGATGAACGGAGAGAGCGAGCTGATGGAACTGGATTTCGTGACTTGACCGTTGCGTTGAATCTCCTTTATGTCCATCCACAAGGTTGCCAGCTGAATGTGTCGGATTAGGAGATGAGTTCCTTGCCGGATATCGGAAACGGTGAGTCCAGAGTGCCGAAGACGATGTGCAAATTTATGCATGTAGGCGAAGGTGCGCTGCATGCCAAAAAATGTGTTTGCAAATTTGCATCCTGAGGTGAGATCGGTATGTGGAGACACGATCAAGAATGCTCGCTTTCGGAGCTCTAAAGTCGGTATTTCAAAAACAGGGAACACAGGCCATTCTTCCTTGGAGCCTACCAAAAACGATGGACCGTGAAACCACAGCTCTGACTGGATAAGGTGGTTGGGAAGTGAGCCTCTAGATAGGATGTCAGCAGGATTTAAAGCGGTGGGAACATAGCGCCATTCCATTGTTGCCGTCAACTCCTGAATTGATGCCACTCGATTTGCCACGAAAACTTGAAATTTGGCGGGCTCATCTCGTATCCAGGATAATGCTGTTGAGGAATCCGACCAGCAGTAAAACTGACCTGTAAAAATTCCAATCTCTTTTAAATTATTCATTATTTTCGCAAGCAAATGGGCTCCACTTAATTCCAGCTTGGGGATTGATAATGTTTTTAGCGGCGCCACTCGAGACTTTGAGCACAAAACATTGCTCGACACCTGCCCTTCCCTGGATACGACATATATGCAAGCGCCATATGCTTCTATGCTGGCATCACAAAATCCATGGACTTCTACAGCCGTAGTGGAATGATGAACCACGCGAGGAAAGGAAATCCTAGTGATGCTTGCCAAACTGTTTCTCAAGTCCATCCAAGTTGAATGCAACGCTGAGGGTAGGCTTTCATCCCAATCCAAATGCTCTCTCCAAAGCTGCTGAAGGAAGACCTTGCACCTGACAATGACAGGATTTATCAATCCCAGGGGGTCGTAGAAGCGAGCAATCGTGGACAAAACCGATCGCTTGGACGGCTTTAAATTTGCGTCCAGGGCAGATAAGGCGAAAAGCAGCTGATCTGAAGCGGGGTCCCATGCTAAGCCTAGAGTCTTAGTTATGTCGCTTCCATCATGAAACCTTAGGAATTTCTCTCTGTCATCTTCAGGGGTTCCATCGAGTACCTCCGGGTGACTAGAACACCATTTCCTAAGCTTGAAGTTTCCGCGAGACAATATAGCGGAAGTTTGGTGCATCTTCTCCATGACCTCGGCAACTGAGTTACCGCCAGAAATGAGATCATCTACATAAAACTCCTGTTGCAGAGCAGCTGAGCCAAGAGGGTAGGACTCACCCTCATCGATGGCCAGTTGGTGCATTGCGCGAACTGCTAAAAATGATGCCGCCCTAGTACCGTATGTGACGGTGTCTAATGTGTAGACTTGAATCTCGGACTGGGCAGAGTCTCGCCATAGGATACACTGATAGTAGTTGTCAGGTGGAGATACTTGTACGCAACGATACATCTTGCAAATGTCCCCAGTGAGAGCAACTGGATATGTGCGAAAGCGAATTAGAATGTTAAACAATGCAGGCCTGACATCATCACATCATTCAGGGAACATCCAGTTGATGTAGCAGCAGAGCCATCAAACACGACACGAAGTTTTGTCGTTGTACTGTCCTCCTTTAGGACACAGTGATGAGGCAAGAAATAATTGCAGAGGGCACGGTAATCAGGTTTGACTGGGGACATATGCTTCAAATCAATGTATTCCCTCATAAAGGCGGAGTACCGATCCCTGAGCGTTGGGTTGCGATCCAATTTGCGCTCCAAATTGATGAATCGTCGATACGCCTGAGTATAGGATTCCCCTAAGGGATCAGCATTATGTTTTAACGGGAGACGAACTGAATACTCCCCCGATGGCAACCGTGAAAAGTGGCTTACGAAGTGCGCTTCGCAATCTAATTCTTCCTTGGTATTCACACTTGCTTCCACACAATTCTCGACTTCCCAAAACATGCGAAGTGTTTTATCCAGTCTGGAATCCAGGTTAGATTCCGGCACCGGAGAATTGTGATTTCCTAAGAGCGCCGAGCTTGCTACCCTTTGTCCACCGCCAGATACGATCCAACCGAGCCGGGTCTTCTGCAGCAGAGGCAGGCCATCAGTAAGTTTGATTTGCCCTACGCAGAGGAGATCATAAAAAATGCTCGCACCAATGAGGAGATCCACTCGCTGAGGGTTGAAAAAGGCAGGATCGGCAAGCTGAATGTTCGAGGGAATACTCCAGTCGGATACATTGACTGCCAGACTTGGTTGGCAATCGGTGATTGTAGGGGCAATGAGAGCAGTAAGAGTCGTTTTGTAGCTAGATGTGCGAGAATGCATGCAAATGTTGACGGTGGATCCCTCAGTGGACACGCTGGTATCGCCTAGCCCAGAGACAAGTGCAGATGATTGAGTTCTGCTAAGCTGGAGCTGCTGGGCGAACCTGGATGTGACGAGGTGAAGTTGTGAGCCTGAATCTAGTTTGGCACGACAAGGAACTAAAACGCCAGACCGATTCTTAACGAGGACCACGGCTGTAGCCAGAAGCACAACATCAGAGTGAAGACCTTGGGCAGCAAGAGAGGTAGACGCAGGTGAATGAGAGCTGCTAACAGAATCCTGAACTGCAGAAATAGCTTCCGATTGAAGCGCTAGATCCGGAGTAGATGGTGGGGAGCTTTGCGTTATGGATTGCAGATTTTCAAAATGGAGCAAACTATGATGACTTCCGTTGCAAACGCGACATTTTCCACTGTTGCATGCGCGAGTGCGATGCCCTGATTTTAGGCAATTAAAGCAGAGGGAAAGCTTCTTCACTTCCTTGTGGCGCAGCAACGGGGACAAGTTTCCGAATAATTTGCAGGAGTATATGCCATGGCCCGCTGAATGGCAAAAGGTGCATCCAGACGGGTTGGCGGAAGACTTGGAGGCAACAAACGTTTTCCTTAAATGAGGAGTAGAAAGGTTTTTTCCCACCTGAGCGCTACTAGCGGGCGTCGCTGTAGCGTATTCCAAATTCTCCATTTTCCGGCAGCGCTTATTCAAGAATTCGTAGAACTCGGCTGCGGTAGGAATGGCGTCCGACAATGTGTCCTCCCATTTCCTTTGCGTCTTAGCATCCAGCTTCTGCAGCAGAACGTGGATCACCATGCAGTCAGAGATCTCCTCATCCTTTCCCAATGTCCGCAACGCACGCATATGCAAATTGACTGCGTCCGAAAACTCCCGTAGCCTTTTCGGCGATGGCGAATCTACCCTCTTGAGCCCCAGAATCTTCTTGATGTGTGCCTGAAAAACAAGTCGTTTGTTATTAAAACGGTTATCAAGAATATCCAGAGCCGCACGATAATTGGCACTGGAGAGCTCCAATGATCGAACCGAATCCAAGGCCACATCTGCGAGACACGAGCGAAGATGCTGGAACTTCTCGATGTCGCTAAGGTCCGCATCCGATCCAATGACCGATTTGAACATCGCCATAAAATCCGAGTATTCCACGTACCCACCGGAGAACTTGGGTACCTTCAGCTCAGGCAGCCGATGCTTGTGAGCCATGATGATGGTACTGTGCCCAGAATGGCCTGGCAGGGTGGTTGAATTGGCAGCGGCGCGTGAGTGGCCCATTTCGATAGCGGCAAGCAACTCAGCTTTCAGCGATATGAAGAGTGCATCGAAGTCGTCGCGCATCGCACTCCCAATCTCATCTTGATTGAGAGCTTCCAGCTCATTGTGGGACTTATTGAACTCCCCTCGCATTTCTGCCAGCATATCGATGCGAACGTCGATTTCCGCGGCGGTTAATTTGTCAACTTTATCGCCTGCGAATGATTCGCCAAGCCTTCGCATCCGATTATATACCGACTGAACTTTGCGCTTATAAAGATTCAGTCTGGTATCAACCGTCGCAATATTTCCGCCCGCGCCTGTATTCGGATCGCTGTCCATGGTAAACGGCTTGCAATGCGACGAAACGGAGAATAGAATACTGCTTAAGCGACGGTGCAGAGCGAGAGCGAGAATGAGAGACACGAAATCCAAGAACTGTGGCTGCAGCCGAGCATGGAATGAGAGACTCGACGATTATGCGACGGTGAACACCGAGAGCGAGAATGAGGGACACGAAAAGTCAAGAACCGTGGCCGTGGTCGAGCATAGAATGAGAGATTCGACGGTTAAAATAACGGAATCTCAGACGACCGGCACTCTCACTGACTTGCACATAAAACTGTTCTTAATTGTGCACCAAATGAATTTGTTGGTATTTAAACTGCACAGCAACGAATGTATTGTTCGTTTTATATGTTTTTTAACGAAAACGCGATTAACAAATGGCTTTAATCACGTCGGGGTCACCAATGTTTGAGATGCCAAGCTTTTTTGGCACCTATTTTTGTCCAGAAACAAAATGAGGACGAATTGATTTAATAAGGGTTTTTATTTATACAGGCGGCTAGCAGAAGCCGATTGCTTGCTCTTTGCCCAGCCAGATAAATGTTCACGGGATATGCAACCAATGCGCAGAGAGATTAGCATAGCACGAATTTCGAAACGTCGGCAGATCAATGCTAGAGCCCAAGCGGCGGCTGCGGAGAGCCTTAAGCAGAGAGAGCGCAGCAGCGCTGCCGAACGTTAGCGTTTACATATGTTGTTGTATTAATGTTAAATGCAGTGGGTTTGAATTACGATGGAAATAAATTGCATTGTATTGTTAGGATGAATTGGCTGCTGGCCCGAACACTTAATTTGTGTATAAAGTTTTGTCTAAGACTAAGGCTGTTTTTTGAAATCTGTTTTGGCTTTTATAATTGAGAGAGAATCCTGTAATGGTTTTGATTGAAAACTGTTTTTTTGTTTCCTGGTCATGCTTTAAGAGCTGCACACTTCTCCCACTTACCATCTTGATTAGTATTCGTCAGTTGTTTGTCCATTTTGCTCCGCCATTTGCTTTGCCTTTAAATTTCCGTTTCCGCTCGAGGCACTTGGCTGTCGTTACCGCCATGGAAATACCATTTCCGTCACGCCGAGGCGCTTGGAAAAAGGACAGCGTCAGACAGCATCATCAGACAGCATCAACGCGTCTTCGTCACCGTCGACATCCGTCAGTGTCCTTAGCGCTTCCGCGTCCTTTCCATTTACAGCTTTAGATTTTTCCCATTTTCCTCACTGTACAACAGTGGACTTGTGGCCTAGTCGTCACGTTGTCTTCATAAAAACTGCTATCGACTGCAATTTTTTTCCACTGATTTCTTATTGTTTGTGACAATGTACCTCCTATATTTAGTAGTAAACACATTTGAATGAAGTCCCTTGCCTTTTTTTGAGAACTGAAGCAATATTTACGAGTATTTCGTTGATTAAGTTTTAGTGCTGCATAATTTGTATCCTTGTCAATTTTCATTTCAATGCGCTGAATGGGTTTCCATTTACTGCTTTTCTTTTCCTTATCCTTTCACCTGTTATTACCTTAATTCCTTCGCTAATTGCACTTTTTGTTTTTTTCTGGTGGTAAGTTGAGTTGTCACAAAAAAAGTGTAAAAACCTCAGAAGCAGATTTTGCAATAGTAGAGAATCCAAAATGAAATGGCACAAATTACCCATCTCACGCGCCTATTAGTGGGCCTAGTGCAACTTATTTTCTTAGTAATTTCATCTGAAATACGCATACGCCACGTGTGACGCACGTGAGAGATGGTGCTAATAACAGAATGGGCATTATTTTTTCGTACATGTGGGCGGAATTTTATTTAATTTACGTAGACATTTCGTTGGCGAAAGTACATTTTAGTATATTAAATCCACTAAAGAGTGGAGTTTTAATTTAAATTATGGAGAACGATTTCATGAATGGATATTTCTTAAAGCCAGCACGGTCAATTTTTTTTTTTTCTTTCACCTGATATGCGGATCACGTGTTCATCGGATGGATGTGATAAGGCTGATTTTCACGAGATTGGTTAACCCCAAATTGCCTGTTTATTATCGTTGGGTGTGCCACCTGAATAACAATTGCCTTTACCAGGAAAATGGGTATAATTTATATGCGCCAATTCATCAACCACATGACTCAATACCCTTTTATTTACCTTATTTTTTCTATATGAAAGCCCCTCCTTGAATGTGTGAATTTATGCCGACGAGACAGTCGCTTCCTCCTGCCCGCTCTTCCTCCTTTACATCCTTCTAGCAGACAGCTTACGCAACAGGAAACGAAAACGTCGTCAATTGTCTGCGTCAACCCTTTTCTGGCATAAGATTTATGTCAAACACGATAAAGCTGTTACACGAATACTGATTTTATTGCGTCAATTTGTATCCTAGGCTTTGGTTTGATTCAATTTTTTTATAAAATAATATATTCCGTCGAGCCACTCGTTGACCCAATCTGCATCATCGAAGCCCCTTGCTGGTTCGCCTCAATTATTACGAGTAGGATATACGTAAGGCTGCAGCACTTTGATTTAGATACGATATTTACCGGAAAATATCGGGCTATCATTAAAAGGGTACAATGTACTTTCCTCTAATTGCAAATCAAACAATAATTGCCTTGCAGCTGTTTCATTTCAACAGATAATACCCAAACTGTAATTTCCTTTGAAATTTTCCAACCGGAAATGGCAAACCAGATTGCGAACAAACCCGAAAAGCAAATGGAAAACCAACAAAATTTGCACAAATCCCAGACCTTAATTCAAATGAAGAGGGTAAGAGAAATCTCTGGCAACGGAGCAAAAACCAAACCAAACCGCTTCCTGAGTTTTGCTTTTGTTTGGTAAGGTCTGTTCGACTCTTTTGGCCAAGCTTCGCCAAGAAAATATCTCTTCTATCTTTGTAGTTTTTCGCCTGAGGACTCTTTATGGAGAAGTATTAATTGAGTAGAGCTAATGAAATACTGTCAAAGTAGGGGAAGAGCAAAAATTCTACGCTTCCAGCCATATTAATGAGCATCTATAAACAGAATTTCCCGAAATATCCCCTTACAAAAAGGTCAATTCGACCTCGTCGAACTTAAACTATCACACGAACTTGAACTATCACAACTATTTACAGAGCCATCTTCCATGGACAACGATGCACTCCAGCATATTTCTGAGGTCATGGCGATAAATATATTGTTCCCAGAGCATATGGTGCCGTTCCCATCCCGTCCAACCGAGGCAGTTGCTAACATACGTCTGTAGACTTTTCCAGATCTCCTCGATTTCTATCTGTGTATAATTTGTGAGACAAACTTTGTCATGCGAGCTCTGGCAGTTAGTCCACCAGCTACGGCCCTGCCGCAAAATATAACCAGGACCAGCACCAAGACCCGAACTAGCACCAGGACCCTGGGTAGAACAGGAGATCACGAGTTGATAAATTTTCAAATTTGCATGCCAATGAATGGCATGGAATTGTTGCTACAGAGTTTTTGCTTGTGGATGGGTACTCTGGTACGCTGCTGTGCGGTCGGAGGTGGTGTCTATCGTATCTAGATAGAACGTGCAAAGAGATTTATCCCTGGGCCGTTGAGGTGGCATCATTCAACGAGCTGAGCTGCATTAATTGAATGTCGAACTTTGAGGGGCTTCTATCATTAAAAAAGGGCCCAAGAGCTAGGAACCAAGTGCTTGTCAACCAGCTCGTACCAGTACATTTTACGCTAGTTAATTGAGATTTTATATTTTCTTCATTAAGTGAAAACATTCTGAACGGATACACATCTCCAGTACTATCCATGCAGACCTAAAAATTCACAGGAAAAGTTTGTCAGAACCAGTTTGGTGCCGTGCTCGGGATTTTCTGACCTGCTAAAATCGAGTCCTGGCTGATGAAAGTGTGAAAATGAGCCAAATGGACCCATCAGAGGAGACGCCAAACTTATTGGCCAATCCTGCGTATGAGCACTTTAGGGGGAGTGCAAAAATATGTCAAACACTGGCTGGTGGCTGGCTGGTGGCAAATTCCATTGGCATAGAGCTTATTACCCCTTTACTTAAGACTGTAGCACCTTTAATAGAACCTCTTTAATTGGTGCACTAAACTATTGGAAAATCTTCTCCTTTTTGCAGCGACAGTTTTACATTTGGCCGGGGCCCAGGATATTCTGAAAGGAATTTCAAGAGGCCACGGTCTATGCGCTGAGTGTTTCATGCTCTCATTGAAGCAGTCAACCGTTTACGCATTTACTTTGGCCTCCATTCGCCATTCTAGTGCCCTAGTGGGCACTACCAGAGAAAAATATGGCCTTAAACATCGAAATATGGCCTTAAATTAAGGTAATATGGAATTTTGTTTGTGTTTAGGAATCATAGCCTTATTTTAAGTCCATGACAGTTAAGGCTATAATGGTCTATAAAAATCTTCCAATTTTTGCCGATTATAATTATACCCGGTACTCGAAGAGTAAAGGGGTATATTAGATTTGTGCAAAAAATTAATGTGTGTAACACCCAGAAGGAAGCGTTTCCGACCCCATAAAGTATATATATTCTTGATCAGCATCAATAGCCGAGTCGATATAGCTATGTCTGTCTGTCCGTCCGTCTGTCCGTCTGTCCGTCTGTCCGTCCGTCCGTCTGTCCGTCTGTCCGTCTTCATTAGCGCCTATAGCTCAAAGACCATAAAAGCTAGAGGAACACTATTTTGTATCCAGACTCCTGTCCTATCGCACTGTTACAAGTGTATTTCAAAATTTCGCCCCGCCCCCTTCCGCCCACTCCAAGGACGAAAATCTGTGGCATGCACAATTTTAAAGATACGAGAAAACTAAAAACGCAGAATCGTAGAGAATGACAATATCTATCAGAGTGTTGAATCTGGATCAGATCGACTCATAAATATAGCCACAATGAAGAAAACAATTTCGAAATGCATCGTTCCCTCTCGCTCTCTCTCACACACAGGGGTAGGCGCTATGCCTGATCGAATTTTTTGACGCCTAGTTCTCAGAGACTATAAGAGCTAGAACCACCAAACTTTCTATCCAAGCTCCTGTGATATCAAACCGAGACGAGTTTGTTTTAAAATTTGGCCACGCCCCCTTCCGCCCCCACAAAAGATGAAAATCTACAATTTTGAAGATACGGGAAAACCAAAAACGCAGAATCATAGAAAATTACTATATCTATCAGAGTATTGAATTTGGATCAGATCGGATCATAAATATAGTCAGAAGGAACAAATGAAATTTCAGTGGCCTCCCAAGCGCAGACTGATTCCCTCTCTCTCTCGCACACAGCCGTGTATGTATATGTAGGAAGTAGATAAAAACATGTAGAAATGGCAGATGTAAAAAATTTATGTTAACCAATATGGAAACATCTAATAGATCAAAATCTCCGAAAAGGTTCGACTTAAATTGTTTTTTTTTGGCTAAAATTTAATATTTTCCTTTTGCGAACATGTAATAAATTACAACAAGCTCACATACATATATACTGACTGAGTACCGGGTATAAAGTAGAGCCGCGGCGCAGACGCGGCTCATAACGTTCCCCCTCGTTTTTTTTATAGTATAGCACAGTATATTATGTAGTATAGTATATATATTTAGTATATTATTATTTTATTTATTTAATAATACAAACAATTTTGCTGATTAATGTCATTTGCTTTCGAATGCAGTCAAATTCTGTTTCTGTCTTAGCCCGGATTCGAACCTCGGACCTCACGCGTGTTCTTCCAACGTCACTACCACTACACTAAGGGAAACCTACAAAACTTAGAAGCACAAAATAAGGACTTTGTGCGCTGAAAAAAGACTATCAGTTTCTGTAGGAGAAATTGAAAAATGCAATTAAATGTTTATAAACTCTTATCATAAATCTTTCCGCAGCCCTTGCCGTAACTACAATACATTTTTCAATCTGTTTTATATATAAATTGAATTTACATTAGAGAAAATTAAACGAATGAAAGATTAAAATGCGTGTGAAGCACACATGACATTGGTAGACATAGGCTTAAAGGGCCTTACGGTTTTTAAGGTAATTAGACTATTTTTAAGGTCATATGTTCCCTATATTTTATGGCCTTAAATGGTAAATTTAAGGCCAGAAATCAATAAATGTTCAATTTTTTAGTCCATGGCGCCTTTAAAAATTCATTTTAGGTAATGTAGTCCATAATTCTTAAAATCTAGGAATTTTTTTTCTCAGTGCATTCAATTTGAGTTTCACTCGAAATGAATTCATGCATTCCACTCCATGACGAGATGAAGGGCAAGTGCAGAACAAGTTTCTGGCCAGATGGACATTCGGAAGTTTTATAATTTATTATGTCCACGCAGCAGTTTGTATAAGAAGTTAATTTTATTAATGAACGCGGGTAGGCACTAATCCAAAGCGATGCAGCTAACAGGGAAGGAACAAAATGAAGAATGATATTTCAATTAATTACTCAACCCACGAAATGTCACGCCAGTTGAGTAAGAGATCGGACACTTCGTCAATTTTGACGGTGTGAAAAAGCATTATATCAAGAATTTGAAAGATACTGACTAGAGAAATACATAAAGATCAGAAAAATGTTCCATACTTATTGACAGACAGCGTTTGCACTACAGAAGATGCCTCATGACTCCTTTTGTCGTCAAATTCGTCAAAAAAGCTGAAATGTAGCATTCACATATGTGGTCCAATTTGCTCTTTCGTATGTGTGTAGACTTAAGCCCATTCGATGTAATTCGATTTGCAAAAGTGAATGCATAAATTGACATCATCTTTGCTTTCCTTTCAGAAGCTCAAACAGCAGCTCGGAGAATCATTCACAGTTCTGCGGTTCATCATGAAAAATGGAACGAGAGAGACAAAGGAACTTATTCTGGCAGAGAGAAAGGGAATTTTATGTTAGCCTAAGCCATTTAACGAATAACTGGGAATACCTGTACATTTAATTTTGCAAAACTTTGTCTCACTCACATTCCACCAATTGAAGTGTGTTCTCTTGAAAAATTGCAAACAGCAAATTGTCTTTGGCAAGGACCAAGGAGACAAATAATGCCAGGTGGTCCGGAGTTTGCTTCTACTTACATTTGCGGAAAAAGACTTACAAAGCCCTGGGGAGGAACGATATAAAATATAATCTCTACCAATGGTATTAACTTTACATTTATTTTATGTTGCACTTAATTAAGAATCAGCCAAAAATCATATTTAAATATTAAAAGAAAAATCAACATCGTTTTTAAGTTCATATATAAAATGGCACTAAAAATGCAACTAATTTTATCTTAACCAAAGTAGTCATTATGACAAATGCATACAATTAGGAGTAGATCAATGTAGTCAATATAGCAATGTAGTCATAATTTTGCTGTGCAGTGAACTAATCCGCTTTATATACCCCAAAGTGTTAATTAGTTAGTTGATGAAAGTGGTAGAAATGTTGGGGGTACTTCTGCTGGGTACTCTTTCAATGTGGTTTCATTAGTGGTCAAGTTAATGGATGCCTTCTCTATCCCAGCTTTTCCTAGTGCTGACTTCTTTTTGGCGGTTTACTTTGCGATGGTGTGCAAAACTTTCCAGCAGCTGCAATTTTCTCCTATAAAACTTTTTGGTTTTTTGTATCTCTTTTGTATCTTTTCTCTGTTGTTCTCCTATTGGTTTCCTTGTTGCGCAAAGTGTGTCTGTGTCTTTGTTGCATATAAATTGCCGTCAATTAGTTTAATTGCTATCCAAATATTTTTATACCCGGTACTCGAAGAGTAAAGGGGTATATTAGATTTGTGCAAAAAATTTGTGTGTAACACCCAGAAGGAAGCGTTTCCGACCCCATAAAGTATATATATTCTTGATCATCATCAATAGCCGAGTCGCTATAGCTATGTC
>CAXALB010000028.1:0-44781 GCA_963969585.1 Drosophila helvetica | reverse complement strand
AACATTGTTATAATTAACATCCCTACATTTGGGGGCTCGTCCAGTTTTGAATACGCGGATTTGTGTAAAAGTGTAGCAGTCTCAGTCGTCTAAAGTTGATGGTGCGTTTTACTTGTAATTTAAACTAAAGTTGTAAAGTTGTGCAGTTGAACAGTCGCGAAATTACAGTAATTCGGCCAAAAAAGCGAAAAGTCGTTGTGAAATTCGGTTGTTGTTCGTTTGTGGCGTCGTGCATATACACACGACAAACGGAAAAAAGGAGCGAAAGAGACAGATTTGGTCAGCGTTGCTGTTGTCGGTTTTAATTTTGTGCCGGCGAGCAATACACACGATCAGTAAACGAAAAGGAAGATGCCAAGAACCAGACGTACACCGGCAAAGAAAGAGAAAGGAGTAGAAGGAGAGAACGAGAGAATTTGCTGCTGCTGTGAAAAAGTTTGTCGAACGTGGAAAAAGAGTGTGAAATCGGAGTAGGAAAGAACGAAAAGATGGAAGAAGAAGGCGTTGCAAACATGAACGCTAGTATGCAGAAAATGATGCAGCTATTGACGCTCAAAATAGAAGTGGATGAGCGTAGAGAGAATCAGGGAAAGATATCGGCTGATAATTTCGGACAAATCTTAAGCGATTTTGATGGATACTCTATCCCCGTGCAAAAGTGGTTGAAATTTTCGAACATAATGCAGAGGCTTACGAGCTGTCGGAAAAACAAAAATATGTTCAGGCAAGAGGCAAAATGGCAATGGCACTTGTGGACTGACTACAGGGCCTTGCGGGACGGAGAGCAAGTGCAGTCGTCGAGCTCTAATGCACGGCATCCAGTCATTCTTCCAAGGCGTCATCCCGTCACATCGGCTGTAATTGTGCATTTCCATGAGCGGAGCTTGCATGCTGCACCGCGATCGTTGCTGCACTTATTTGTCATGAGTATTGGCCAATTGGAGGGCGCAAAACTGTTGCAAACGTCGTAAATCGGTGCACCAGATGTTTTAAAGCCAAGCCGCGACTTCTTCGGCATATCATGGCTGACCTGCCAAAGGAGCGTGTGAATGGGTCTTACGCCTTTGCTATTTCAGGCGTGGATTTTTGTGGTACGTTCTTTTACAAGAAGGAGGTGCGGACTGGTCCGCATGATCTGGATCACCCATCAAATGCTACATTTGCCTCTTCATTTGTTTTGCCACCAAGGCCGTGCATTTGGAGCTTGTGCAGGATTTGTCGACGCCAGCGTTCATTAGTGCGCTCAAGCGATTTATTTGTACTCGCGGTCGGCCGAGGGAGATTTGGTCTGATAACGCAACCAATTTTGTGGGAGCTAAGAACGAGTTGGCAATGCTTTCCTCTCCGAAAAGCATTTGAAGACAGTTCAGGAGTTTTGCGTCGCGGATCACATTGACTGGCGTTTCATTCCTCCTCGCTCTCCCCACTTTGGCTGGCTCTGGGAGGCTGCAGTGAAAACAGCCAAGCATCACTTCTACCGTTCCGCTTCCAGTTCCGTGCTTTGCTTCGATGACCTGAGAACCCTCGTGTGTCATATAACTGCTATAGTGGACTCAAGACCATTACTTCCCATTTCAGAGCATCCCGACGACTTAGATGTGCTAACACCTGCTCATTTCTTGGGTACAGCGCCTATCCGTAGCCTGATGTGACCAAATTGAACTTCAATCGTCTCGATCGCTGGCAGCAGGTCAACTTTCTGCAGCAGACGTTCTGGTCCCGCTGGCGAGAGGAGTACCTCACTCTTCTTCAGGAAAGGGCTAAGTGGAGAACTGACCAGCCTGGTCTCAGCGTCGGCGATGTTGTCCTCGTGTAGAATGAGAACCTGCCTCCGCTCAAGTGGCCGTTGGGAAAGGTGACAAAGCTGATCGTCGGGAAAGATGGCGTTCCCAGGGTAGCTGAGCTCAAAACGGCTACTGGAATCACCACAAGGGCCATCGCAAAACTGTGCATGCTGCCAAAGAAGGATGTCGAAGACCCCTGCTCTTTAACGGGGGGAGTATGTTCGGCTTAGCGCCGGCCCATGGCAGCATAAAGAGAACCCAGTTCTCATAGCGCTGCGTTGCTTGCTCCGCTCTACGCTCTTAATCGCTTCATCGCCCGTTCTCGCCTCGTTCGTCTTCCAACAAGAGCTGTGACGGAGGCTCATCGTCCAAGCAGAGCACTGTAAATCGTATCGTCGTCGTCGTTGTATACATGTAAACAGTCTGCACCTAGCATCTCGTCTCGAATCGTCGTCGTCGTTGTATACAAAAAATCTCGACTATAAGCCCTCGCATCGAATCGCAACAATCGCAAATAAATCTACTTAAATTGCAACCAACCAGTTGTGTTTGAATAAATATTTTGGCAATTACTGAAGCTCAGTAGCTCAACAGTGTTAATTTGATTAATTTGTGTTAAAATTTTGTTAATTTGTATTTTAATACTATTAATATTTTTATTTGATTAATTTGTGTTTTAATTTCGTTAATATATGTTATAATTTGTTTTAATTTGTTCTTTAATTCTGTTCATTTTTTTTTAATTCTGTTAATTATACCCGGTACTCGAAGAGTAAAGGGGTATATTAGATTTGTGCAAAAAATGGATGTGTGTAACACCCAGAAGGAAGCGTTTCCGACCCCATAAAGTATATATATTCTTGATCAGCATCAATAGCCGAGTCGATATAGCTATGTCTGTCTGTCCGTCCGTCTGTCCGTCTGTCCGTCTTCATTAGCGCCTATAGCTCATAGACCATAAAAGCTAGAGGAACACTATTTTGTATCCAGACTCCTGTCTTATCGCACTGTTACAAGTGTATTTCAAAATTTCGCCCCGCCCCCTTCCGCCCACTCCAAGGACGAAAATCTGTGGCATGCACAATTTTAAAGATACGAGAAAACTAAAAACGCAGAATCGTAGAAAATGACTATATCTATCAGAGTATTGAATCTGGATCAGATCGGATAATAAATATAGCCACAATGAAGAAAACCATTTCGAAATGCATCGTTCCCTCTCGCTCTCTCTCACACACAGGGGTAGGCGCTATGCCTGATCGAATTTTTTGACGCCTAGTTCTCAGAGACTATAAGAGCTAGAACCACCAAACTTTCTATCCAAGCTCCTGTGATATCAAACCGAGACGAGTTTGTTTTAAAATTTGGCCACGCCCCCTTCCGCCCCCACAAAAGATGAAAATCTACAATTTTGAAGATACGGGAAAACCAAAAACGCAGAATCATAGAAAATGACTATATCTATCAGAGTATTGAATTTGGATCAGATCGGATCATAAATATAGTCTGAAGGAACAAATGAAATTTCAGTGGCCTCCCTAGCGCAGACTGATTCCCTCTCTCTCTCGCACACAGTCGTGTATGTATATGTAGGAAGTAGATAAGAACATGTAGAAATGGCAGATGTAAAAAATTTATGTTAACCAATATGGAAACATCTAATAGATCAAAATCTCCGAAAAGGTTCGACTTAAATTGTTTTTTTTTTGGCTAAAATTTAATATTTTCCTTTTGCGAACATGTAATAAATTACAACAAGCTCACATACATATATACTGACTGAGTACCGGGTATAAAGTAGAGCCGCGGCGCAGACGCGGCTCATAACGTTCCCCCTCGTTTTTTTTTGTCTTTTTGGCTAAAACTAAATTTATCCCTTTTGCGAACATGTAATAATGTAATTTATTAAAAGCACACATACATATATACTGACTGAGTACCGGGTATAAAGTAGAGCCGCGGCGGTAGACGCGGCTCACAACGTTCCCCCTCGTTTTTTTTTTTGTTATATTGACGAGCTGTAAAAGGATGAAGGGGGAGGAAGTGCAATGCCAACGTTTAGCAGGGAATGTTGATCAATTAATCATAGACAATAAAACTACCAAGCCCATACATTTCAATGGTATGTTTGTATACCTGGTACTCGAAGATTTTTGTGGTGGAAGTGTGTAGAACACCCAGAAGAAGTCATTTTTTATTTGTTTATTTTTCTCCTTTCTTTTATTTTGTTTGATCAGTGTGTCTTCCGAAAATTATATTGTATACTCTTGAGACATTGGATTTGTGGAATAGGCCTACATTTTGGGAATACCACATTAAAAAAAGCGCGCCCTGAACTTTGCCTCGATAAGGTGGTGTGGCAAGAAGTTCAAACTAACAAAGATGTGAAAATTTGAATTTCATTTAAGCATAATTATTGCCTACATTTTGTATGGAAACAAAACATTTAACATCAATTACAAATATTTTTTTCTTCTGTATGGTCTTCTACCTTTGGCACTTCTCCCAAATCAGGGATTTTTCGACGACAGTCAATCAAAAGCTTAGTGGAGAATTGTCTTTTGGTCTCTTACTTTTGGCTTCCTATTGATGTCAGGCGTGGTAATAACAACGAGACTTTGGTGGATTTTTTAATTTCCTCTTGGCGTTCCCTTATATTGGAAAACTAAAATAAATTAGAAAAATTTTGTATGATTTATCTGATTTAGACTAATGTGTAAAGTGCTTAATGAATGTAAATATTTTAAGTATTTTAAATAATTTACCATTGCTAATTTATTAATTATATCATATTTTAATTTAATTTTTAGGGAACAATGTAGCTTACATATGCGTTTAAAAGCAGCTTAGGTCGACTCGAAGGTCCCCAAGATTTTGTTTTGGCTAGAGTGACCCCATTGCTTTGCAATGGCCTCCCCGTGGTGTTCCCTGTTTACCAATTTAATTTAAATTATTAAATTGGGAGCTAATTCGAGCGACGTTTAATTATAATTGTTTGTGGAAATCACAAATGAGATTGTGCCGCTAAAGCATAAGCACCGATGATTCGAAGGGGTCATCGCAAAGTTATAGCCTTGGGATTCCAAATTGCAAGGTGCACCGATGAAGCAGTTGCAAGAGACTCTATGTGAAGCAGTTGCAAGAGACTCTTTATGAATTAATTGCAGGAACCGATTGATAAATCGGTTGGAGCATATCGACTCTTTGGTGAAGCACTTGTCTGAACATTGGCCTGTAGGCTTCAATCCCTCGGAAAAGGTGTAAGGTGATGAATGGACCGCGTGTATACGCCTGACTTGGTTCTGACAACTGCCGCGCTAACCTTTCCATCACTCCATGAAAAGCATGAGTGCTTCTTCTTAGTGACCTGTTTCATTTTTGCAGTTTGACGCCCATTTTGTCAAAACGAATCCAGCTGGTTCTATGATCTCACACAGTTCTCGACGAAGACTGACCACTTCGTCCTCATCTTGTGTTCCGGTGCGCAGATCGTAGTCGTAAAAGTCGAAAGCAAATCAAAAAGGCAAATTCCGAATCAAAAGCAGAACCAACGACGTTGACAACGAAAATAACAACAAATAACAAAATGAAGGAAATCACACACACACAATGAACTTATCCTTATGATTTCCCCTTGGAAATCAGGTTGAAAGCAGCTAAAGAAAAAAAAAAGAAAGACAAGAAAAACGCTGAAAAAAAATCATAACAATGTGTGCTACAAATAAACAAACCAATAAGAGTGACGTCGTTTAGATGTTCATTTGTTCCTCTGAGTGTTATTGAGTGAATGAAATCAAATGGTAAGGCTCAGGGCATGTCAAAGTGGATGGTACTACGATAGATGCTGCTGCGGAAACTAAAGGGCGAAATTTCCTTTTCATGCAATAGAACTTGTTAAAGGCCACGACTGGCATACGTTACGCATACGCCATGTAAAACGCTTGAAAACAATTTCTATGAAATTTGCAATTCATTGCCAGAAGGAAACCCATCGACGACTCAACAGAAGAACTCCAGTCTGAACTCCTTGCGAATTTACTTCCTGTCTGTGGCTTCTCTGCAGCCAACAGACATCTTCTGTTGCGTTATGGATTGCAGATTTTCAAAATGGAGCAAACTATGATGCCTTCCGTTGCAAACGCGACATTTTCCACTGTTGCATGCGCGGGTGCGATGACCTGACCTTAGGCAATTAAAGCAGAGCTTATCCGCCAACAAAGAGTACGAAATCTCGCCGCCGGCTTGCCTTGAGATACGTTGACTCTGGGCAGATTGATGTTGGCGATCACTTCGGATGACTCGTGATTCGCCTGCGGGACGGCGGGGTCCGACAGCGTTGGGGCGCGTAACTTGTTTCTGGGCAAATAGGTCGGGTACAAGACCAACACGCTAGAGCCGGATATGATCAGATCCATGTTCGAGGATTACGAGACCAGCCGACGGCCGAAGAAAGAGCAAGGCAACTTGCTACACACACGCTGGCAGTATGCGACGCCTCCAAGCTAAGCCAACATACTGGTGGAACCCAGCTATAGCTAGAGCCAGGCGAGAATGTCAAAACAAAAGAACACTATATCAACGTTCGAGAGGTTCCCCGGAATTCGAGAGACTCCAGGGAGAATTTAAAGAAAGCAGACGCAGCCTTAATAGGTAGATCAAGGAGAGCAAGCGAAAATGCTTTGAAAAGCTCTGCGATGACGCAGACGCGAACCCCTGGGGTTACGCATACAAGCTGGTTATGAAGAGACTGCGGGTCTTCAGTCCACCGCCACCAATGTGTGCAGATCTGCTGGAAAACATAATGGGAACCCTATTTCCAAAGCAAGAGGCAGCCCAGAGGGTGATGGATGGAATTTCGCCAATGGGGTTCCGCTGGACGGGGTTCCAAATGCCGTACTACGCGCGGCCATTGAGACGAATCCACAAACGTATGTGGGACTATTCAATGCGTGCATGTCCGAAGGAATCTTCCCCAGCCCATGGAAACGACAGCGGCTTATACTTATATCAAAAGGAAATAAACGGAACGAGGAGCCGTCATCTTACAGACCACTCTGCATGCTGGACACAGTGGGAAAGATCCTCGAGCGCATAATCCACACGAGGCTGGAGGAAGCAGTAACGCGTCAACTCTCACCGAGACAGTACTCTCACCCCCACAGCTGCAAAAATCTCTAAAATATAATTAACCAAAAAAATGTGCAAAAAAAGGCGAAACAGAAAAGTATTCAACAAATGGAATTCGAATTTTTTAATGGCAATATTAAAATACACTTTTGCCCACTTGTCTGGCTAGCCATAGAATTTCCGCCCATCTCCTTGCCCCCTTTCCACTTCCGGGCAAAAGGCAAAACTTTGATGTTTCTTCCAGGACTTGTCGCAGACGATGGGAATTTTTAATTAAATTGTAACCGGCAGCTATATTCAAATTTTGTGACGCCTTGGCAGGTGTTCATTAAATTAATTTCCCCTCTCTCTCACTCTCTCTCTCTCAATATCGATGGCATCTCATGATTTTCCTGAAAGGGAAGGCTTATCCGGTCACAGCACTGACGCTGAGATGATGTCTACCTTTTTGAGCAATTTTTCCTGGTTTTGAAATATTGGCCAAGCTGAGAGCCACTTCCTTAGTGTTGAAATACCGTTGGCAGTGAGTATTTCACACTATAGCTGCCCATCTAAATAATCTGGGAATTCGTAAATCAAAACTTACGCGCGCTTTGACGCGCCAGAAACTGGTTCAAAAGATCGCTCCATGGAATCATGGAGCCAGTTGGCAGCGCCACTTTTCAATATATCGATACATCGATAGCGACTCAATCGATGAATGTGACTTGTGAAGGCAAATATTATTTATTTATACCCATATGACATTAGACTTTGAAGCTGGACTAACTTGAAAAATAGAGATAGCCTTATGCAAAAAGCATGCAGTGAGAGCGAGACAGATATATGCGTCCAGTTGTTTTTCCAGTTGAGCTGGGAGCAGCGCTGCGGCAGAGATTATCGATTGCTATAGTTTTTAGATACGATTTTGCTGGCTTGGTGGCAATGTGTGTTGTATAATATCATAAATGCAGTGTTTATAATTCGTAAAAAGAGGAAGAAGAAGATGAAAAAATTTAAACAACTAACAAAATGGCAAGCATATTAGATTTAAAAAGACGAAAAATGCTTTGTGCACCTTTTTTAATAGTTCAAAATGCTGCAACAGCAGAACAAAAAAAAAAAGAAAGATTTGGTCGGCGAAAGGGCTATTGAAACGCGAGATAGAAGGTAAGTACATAAGGTAAATACAGGTAAGCCTGCTTTAGGTGTTTGATTTTATATCGGGTATGCGAAGAATCCCAAACGTGAGGGGAGTTCTTATCAAGATTTATAAGGAACACTGTAGCTTGCTCCGTTCACAACATTTTTGTACATATTTTTTTACAGTATACAAATGATTCCCGCCGCAAAGCAAAACAAATGTTCAACTACTGCGCGACGTTTACCAGCATTAATTTATCGATGTCTATCATGGGCATTATGCCCATATGACATTAGATTTTGAAAATTTGCTGCGAAGAGAGAGATAGCATGATAGACATCGATAAATTAATGCTGGTAAACGTCGCGCAGTAGTTGAACATATGTTTTGTTTTGCGGCGGGAAGCATTTGTATACTGTACAACAATTGTTACTAAAAATGTTGTGAACGGAGGAAGCTACAGTGTTCCTTATAAATCTTGTTAAGAACTCCCCTCACGTTTGGGATTCTTCGCATACCCGATAGTGAATCAAACACCTAAAGCAGGCTTACCTGTACTTACCTTATGTACTTACCTTCTAAGTCGCCCTTCAATAGCCATTTCGCCGACCAAATCTTTCTCTTTTTTTGTTCTGCTGTTGCAGCGTGTGACACGCAATCATATGATTATTTTGAACTATTAAAAAAGCTGCACAAAGCATTTTTCATCAGTTTAAAACCAATATGCTTACCATTTTTTTAGTTGTTTATATTTTTTCATCTTCTTCTTCCTCTTTTTACGAATTATAAACACTGCATTTATGATTATATACAACACACATTGCCACCAAGCCAGCAAAATCGTATCTAGAAACTATAGCAATCGATAATCTCTGCCGCAGCGCTGCTCCCAGCTCAACTGGAAAAACAACTGGACGCATATATCTGTCTCGCTCTCACTGCATGGTTTTTGCATAAGGCTGTCTCTATTTTTCAAGTTAGTCCAGCTTCAAAGTCTAATGTCATATGGGTATAACCAGCATTAATTTATCGATGTCTATCATGCTATCTCTCTCAAATTTAGCAAAGTCTAATGTCATATGGGCATTAACAAAATCGTCTGTGCGCATAAATTGCTAAAGAAATTGAAATCAAGTGAGTTTATAAAACATAAAGAATACTGCTAAGACCTTAAAAGAAAAGTCGAAACACTTGCGAGTTGAGATGTAAATTCAAACTGTTTTATTTTCAAAACTTATGCACTATATATAGGAAAATATAAGGTAATTAAAACTAAGACCAACGCTAAGAAAAGGAGGGATGTGCGGCACTTGTTCCCACGCTCATCCCTTCTAATGACACCTACTACATGCAAACAACATGTGTCAATAGATTTGGGTTCGACGTGCCCATGTATATGATTTTATGGTCGAACTCTATGTGTCCTTTTTCTCCAGTGGCCTCCTTCAAGTGGACTGTATTGTTTATTGGTTGGCCTTTGTCGGTTCCTGCTCATGTTTTATGAACACATACCCTAGCAGTCATAAATTATGTTCAACTACTACAATTATATGTTCAACTACTGCGCGACGTTTACCAGCATTAATTTATCGATGTCTATCATGGGCATTATGCCCATATGACATTAGATTTTGAAAATTTGCTGCGAAGAGAGAGATAGCATGATAGACATCGATAAATTAATGCTGGTAAACGTAGCGCAGTAGTTGAACATATGTTTTGTTTTGCGGCGGGAAGCATTTGTATACTGTACAACAATTGTTACTAAAAATGTTGTGAACGGAGGAAGCTACAGTGTTCCTTATAAATCTTGTTAAGAACTCCCCTCACGTTTGGGATTCTTCGCATACCCGATAGCGAATCAAACACCTAAAGCAGGCTTACCTGTACTTACCTTATGTACTTACCTTCTAAGTCGCCCTTCAATAGCCATTTCGCCGACCAAATCTTTCTCTTTTTTTGTTCTGCTGTTGCAGCGTGTGACACGCAATCATATGATTATTTTGAACTATTAAAAAAGCTGCACAAAGCATTTTTCATCAGTTTAAAACCAATATGCTTACCATTTTTTTAGTTGTTTATATTTTTTCATCTTCTTCTTCCTCTTTTTACGAATTATAAACACTGCATTTATGATTATATACAACACACATTGCCACCAAGCCAGCAAAATCGTATCTAGAAACTATAGCAATCGATAATCTCTGCCGCAGCGCTGCTCCCAGCTCAACTGGAAAAACAACTGGACGCATATATCTGTCTCGCTCTCACTGCATGCTTTTTGCATAAGGCTATCTCTATTTTTCAAGTTAGTCCAGCTTCAAAGTCTAATGTCATATGGGTATAACCAGCATTAATTTATCGATGTCTATCATGCTTTCTCTCTCAAATTTAGCAAAGTCTAATGTCATATGGGCATTAACAAAATCGTCTGTGCGCATTAATTGCTAAAGAAATTGAAATCAAGTGAGTTTATAAAACATAAAGAATACTGCTAAGACCTTAAAAGAAAAGTCGAAACACTTGCGAGTTGAGATGTAAATTCAAACTGTTTTATTTTCAAAACTTATGCACTATATATAGGAAAATATAAGGTAATTAAAACTAAGACCAACGCTAAGAAAAGGAGGGAAGTGCGGCACTTGTTCCCACGCTCATCCCTTCTAATGACACCTACTACATGCAAACAACATGTGTCAATAGATTTGGGTTCGACGTGCCCATGTATATGATTTTATGGTCGAACTCTATGTGTCCTTTTTCTCCAGTGGCCTCCTTCAAGTGGACTGTATTGTTTATTGGTTGGCCTTTGTCGGTTCCTGCTCATGTTTTATGAACACATACCCTAGCAGTCATAAATTACTTATTTTATGTACGTTTCTCAGTTATATATAGATGAGTTCAGTGCGATACAATAATTATGTTCTGCTTGAACATTCTGCAAAGGGGCCGGAAGTGGCATGGTTTTGTTTTTATTTTACATTTGTATATATTTTCGTTATAGTTATAATTACAATTACCGATGATCATTTTAAAGTACATTACAGTGGATAGGGAAGCGCTATTGTTTGCAGTCTTCGCGCTTTCTTAATTCTTCTTATGGCATAGATTATTGATATTAACATCATTATTATTCCTATAATCAAGGCTGCATATCCAGATACATAATGTAACTTAAGTCCTTTTAATTCAAGATGACCTTCTCTTAAAAATTTGTATTCGTTTTTCAGCTTATCAATTTCTTCAGTATGGTTAATTACTGGCACATTCACAGGATTCCAAAAAATTTTTGGTATTTTGCATATGTTACTTATATAATAGGATGAAATTGTCTCGTAGGTTTCTGTATGAAGACTATGAGGTACTAATATTTTATCATCGGTTCGCACAGTGCAACCATTTATTATTGTTAAAATTCCTTGTTGAGGGAGATCAATTAACTCTTGATTTGAGTTACTACATTGAATTCTAGCATTAGTGCTGACTGGAATTTGAAGAGCCAACTACCTTTCTTTTCTTATTCGACTCAAAATGACCTTGTCTCTGCTATCTTTTTATAAACACAATTTGAATGACTATTTGGTTTGAATGGAGTTATCTCACAAGAATTGTCATTGGCGCAGCTCCAAGGCCAATTACCTTCACATACTCTTTTATTTGCTTGCCATTTTTGACATTTGTTTAAAGTAGCTTCAGTCATCGAATGATAGGAATCAATTTCGAAGTTATATATGTCGTAACGTTCTCGGTATGCAAGGTCTCGTCCGCCATATTGGATTCTTAGCCACAGAAGCACAGCAAGTCGCAATGTGTTGTGCTGTTTCCCTGTCATATATACACAGACTGACTTCAACAACTGCGGCCACGCTTGCGCCATGCTCATCTAAGACGCTCTCTCGCTCTCAGACTATGCTCTCAATCAGATAGGGTCACACTATACAATATATATCGACAGCCAGTACTATTCGAATAACATTTATTGTGTATCGTTAACTTATTATAAAAATAAGGATGTTACAACTCTATCTCCGACACGGCCTTCCTGACGCTCACACGTCCTCGTGTGCCGTGCCTTACACATTAACATCTAAATACTTAGTAGCTCCCTGCCTTGCTCAAGTCATTTAACAATTCATTTACATTTGTTCTTTACGTTTCTTAACAATAGATAGTTCCAACAATTTATTTTCAAATCTTCGTCTTCATTCTTATATCATTCCACACGCTCTTTTCTTAAATTTTGCTCTTAAAAATCTTTTTTTTTTATATACCATCACTTTTTCATATTTTCTTTTACATTTTCATTCTCATACCCTTCATACCACGTTCTTATGCTCAATGAACGCGACATCAACCGCGCCGCACGCCATGTTCGACTCTCTCTAGCCTACACTTGTGCAATCGGTTATTCAATTCACCGCACCCACTGCTGCCAGAGTGCATGGTACATCTCCATCATCATGATGGAGTCACTCACTAATGTTCATATGATTTTCTGCCGCACCTGTTCGTGTTTTTGTTCCCATTTAAACTGGTTGTTTTTAGAAGTCAGCAAATACAATGGCTTCTTATGCTCGGAGAATTGTAGAACAAATTGCCGAAAATAAGAAGACAAACCTATAAACTGTCTTAATTGAGTTACTGATTGTGGTGCCATTTTCAACTTTTTATCCCAGGTATTCAACGCTTGGTTTCATAAATGCGCATTTGGCTATATTAAATGAGAATCCTGCTTCAATTATTACGTTTAACACCCTATCAAGTCTTTCATACGCCTCCTCTCTCGTGCCAGCAACAATCAAAACGTCATCGATATACACTACTGCATATGAATAGGCCAGTTCACCTAAAGCTCGCGTTATCGCTCGTTGAAACACAGAAGATGCATTTTTCAAACCAAATGGCATGGACAGAAACTCGTACTGACCATCAGGTGTTACAAATTCAGTGCGTTCTATCGAGTCCGAAAGTATGGGTTTCTGATAAATCCCGCTTGCCATGTCCAAACTCGAAAAGAATTTGCTGCCGCGCAGTCTGTTGATCTGGTCAGATATCAAGGGCAGAGGGTACTTATCCGCAATCGTATTCGCATTCAATTCTCTATAATCCACACACAATCGATCATCGCCATTTTTCTTTTTTACTAGTAGCATTGGGCTCGCAAATGGAGAGCAGCTCGGACGGATCACACCATTCGCTAGAAGTTCTTGTATTTTGCCTCTCACTAACGTTTTTTCCTCTGAGCTAATCCTATACGGATGCCTCATTACGGTTTTATTTGCATCCATCAAACGGATTTCAAGCTCACCAGTTGTCACACGACTGTTTGGGATGCCCGTTATAAATCTGTTCGCGTATTTCTACTCCAAAATTTTTACTAGTCTGACCTTGTCTGTGTAACACAACTCTGGATCGTTATTTATGAGCTTTGCAAAATCCACTTTGGCAATGTCGGACAGCGTGTTGACACCAAAACCCTGACTTGAAATTTCTCGGCCAATTAACACAACATGCTTCAAATATTCGTCCACTACCACATGAAATAGGATTTCTAGAGAATATTCACAAATTTTGACAGTTGATAGGATTTGCAACGTACATGATATGGAATTTCCAGCTTCTCTTTCAACAATGAACACTCGGCATCCGAGTCAAAGAAAAACCGAACAGGCTCACCAAACTGAAAAAGGGTTCCCCTTGGCTCCACCCCGGTGCACACATCCACTCGCTTCTCGTATGTGTTGCTTTTGCTCGACGCTGAGGTACCCTTTGTGCATGCAGACGCAATGTGTCCAAGGTTGCCACATTTAAAACATGTTACCGCTGCTCGTTCCTTGCCCTGTGCCGCATTGCCGTGCGCTAGACTCCCCTTGAACGCATTCCTCTCTCCTGTTCTCCTGTTACGGCACTCTGCCATTTTATGTCCAACTTTGCCACAGAAATGGCACCTTCGTAGCGCTAAATAAATAGTTCACGAAATTCAGGCCATTTGATTCCTGTATAGCAGATCTGTGATAGCCACTATGATGCTCCTCCTTCTAGCGAGTCACTGAGTGACATCACCAGTACGCTGCCCTATATGGGATTTCCAGCCATAATTATATCCACACATTTTTGCACCATGCCGCAGCATCTGCACACACAGCTTCGGGGTTATATTTTGGCAGAATCCCAAATTTGGCTTTTTCGTCTGCTTTTTTTGATGCCTGCATTGATTGAAACAGCTCCATGAAATTTCGGTTCTGGGCCACGAAAAGTGCACGCCATTGATTGCCAGAGTTGTCTGGTGGTGAGGCCGATCCCACTTCTGATGTCGGAACGTTGTCGGTATGCTGGGTCTCATCCGCCATATTGGATTCTTAGTCACAGAAGCACAGCAAGTCGCAATGTGTTGTGCTGTTTACTTGTCATCTATACACAGACTGACTTCAACAACCACGACTATGCTCTCAGTCACATAGGGTCACACTATACAATATATATAGACAGCCAGTACTATTTGACTAACATTTATTGTGTACCGTTTACTTATTTAAAAAAATAAGGATGTTACAACTTTATCTCCGACATATACTAAGTACCTAGAGCTCAGCTCTGCCTTGACCAATTCCCTTTCGTGCTCAACTGGCATTGGACTAATCCTAAACAAATGAGATGGGTGTCTACCAAACAGTGGAATCTTCACATTCAAAATGAATTTTTTATCCACAAAAATTCCTTTTGAGGTTAATAGGCTATACATTTCCTTCAATTCCGTACCTGTTCTTTTTCCTGGAAGAACTAATGTTTCTAATAACCTATCTGTTCAGTCGGAGAATTATGCATAAGCAACATTATACATACATACATAACAATGCAGACATATTATGTAATACATGACACTTTTACCAAAACAACAACTTCACCCGCACAACAGGAAATATGACGACTCAGCATTATAGCTGAGTCAACAATAAACCGCCTCGACAGCGAATTCTGCTGACGATGCGATCATTCCTCAGAAGCCAAAACACTGGTGCAATTGCTGACCATCACAATTGCCCAAATTGAGCACAAGCCAATAAAATCATATTACATCAATATTAATTCCACATTAATTATCATTTTTACCATTGTATCATAATCTTATTAAATCAGAACTTTTTGTACCTTTTGTTACCTATAAATAGAGTTAAGTTTTGTTGAGGTCTTCAGACCCTCACCTGCACATTAAGGGATACCATTTCCATCGCAATCATCAGAGGCTGTTGCCGTGTCTTCAGATCCTCAATTGCTCACCGCAGGATACCCTCTCCGCAGTCCAACTGGTTCAAGTTCTAGTTGCGACGACCTAACTGTAGACGGTTTATGTACCGTATACAACCCAGCTTCATACACGCACACACACATTAACATTTGGTGTCTGCTGCCAGAGTGCATGGTACATCTCCATCATCATGATGGAGTCACTCACTAATGTTCATATGATTTTCTGCCGCACCTGTTCGTGTTTTTGTTCCCATTTAAACTGGTTGTTTTTAGAAGTCAGCAAATACAATGGCTTCTTATGCTCGGAGAATTGTAGAACAAATTGCCGAAAATAAGAAGACAAACCTATAAACTGTCTTAATTGAGTTACTGATTGTGGTGCCATTTTCAACTTTTTATCCCAGGTATTCAACGCTTGGTTTCATAAATGCGCATTTGGCTATATTAAATGAGAATCCTGCTTCAATTATTACGTTTAACACCCTATCAAGTCTTTCATACGCCTCCTCTCTCGTGCCAGCAACAATCAAAACGTCATCGATATACACTACTGCATATGAATAGGCCAGTTCACCTAAAGCTCGCGTTATCGCTCGTTGAAACACAGAAGATGCATTTTTCAAACCAAATGGCATGGACAGAAACTCGTACTGACCATCAGGTGTTACAAATTCAGTGCGTTCTATCGAGTCCGAAAGTATGGGTTTCTGATAAATCCCGCTTGCCATGTCCAAACTCGAAAAGAATTTGCTGCCGCGCAGTCTGTTGATCTGGTCAGATATCAAGGGCAGAGGGTACTTATCCGCAATCGTATTCGCATTCAATTCTCTATAATCCACACACAATCGATCATCGCCATTTTTCTTTTTTACTAGTAGCATTGGGCTCGCAAATGGAGAGCAGCTCGGACGGATCACACCATTCGCTAGAAGTTCTTGTATTTTGCCTCTCACTAACGTTTTTTCCTCTGAGCTAATCCTATACGGATGCCTCATTACGGTTTTATTTGCATCCATCAAACGGATTTCAAGCTCACCAGTTGTCACACGACTGTTTGGGATGCCCGTTATAAATCTGTTCGCGTATTTCTACTCCAAAATTTTTACTAGTCTGACCTTGTCTGTGTAACACAACTCTGGATCGTTATTTATGAGCTTTGCAAAATCCACTTTGGCAATGTCGGACAGCGTGTTGACACCAAAACCCTGACTTGAAATTTCTCGGCCAATTAACACAACATGCTTCAAATATTCGTCCACTACCACATGAAATAGGATTTCTAGAGAATATTCACAAATTTTGACAGTTGATAGGATTTGCAACGTACATGATATGGAATTTCCAGCTTCTCTTTCAACAATGAACACTCGGCATCCGAGTCAAAGAAAAACCGAACAGGCTCACCAAACTGAAAAAGGGTTCCCCTTGGCTCCACCCCGGTGCACACATCCACTCGCTTCTCGTATGTGTTGCTTTTGCTCGACGCTGAGGTACCCTTTGTGCATGCAGACGCAATGTGTCCAAGGTTGCCACATTTAAAACATGTTACCGCTGCTCGTTCCTTGCCCTGTGCCGCATTGCCGTGCGCTAGACTCCCCTTGAACGCATTCCTCTCTCCTGTTCTCCTGTTACGGCACTCTGCCATTTTATGTCCAACTTTGCCACAGAAATGGCACCTTCGTAGCGCTAAATAAATAGTTCACGAAATTCAGGCCATTTGATTCCTGTATAGCAGATCTGTGATAGCCACTATGATGCTCCTCCTTCTAGCGAGTCACTGAGTGACATCACCAGTACGCTGCCCTATATGGGATTTCCAGCCATAATTATATCCACACATTTTTGCACCATGCCGCAGCATCTGCACACACAGCTTCGGGGTTATATTTTGGCAGAATCCCAAATTTGGCTTTTTCGTCTGCTTTTTTTGATGCCTGCATTGATTGAAACAGCTCCATGAAATTTCGGTTCTGGGCCACGAAAAGTGCACGCCATTGATTGCCAGAGTTGTCTGGTGGTGAGGCCGATCCCACTTCTGATGTCGGAACGTTGTCGGTATGCTGGGTCTCATCCGCCATATTGGATTCTTAGTCACAGAAGCACAGCAAGTCGCAATGTGTTGTGCTGTTTACTTGTCATCTATACACAGACTGACTTCAACAACCACGACTATGCTCTCAGTCACATAGGGTCACACTATACAATATATATAGACAGCCAGTACTATTTGACTAACATTTATTGTGTACCGTTTACTTATTTAAAAAAATAAGGATGTTACAACTTTATCTCCGACATATACTAAGTACCTAGAGCTCAGCTCTGCCTTGACCAATTCCCTTTCGTGCTCAACTGGCATTGGACTAATCCTAAACAAATGAGATGGGTGTCTACCAAACAGTGGAATCTTCACATTCAAAATGAATTTTTTATCCACAAAAATTCCTTTTGAGGTTAATAGGCTATACATTTCCTTCAATTCCGTACCTGTTCTTTTTCCTGGAAGAACTAATGTTTCTAATAACCTATCTGTTCAGTCGGAGAATTATGCATAAGCAACATTATACATACATACATAACAATGCAGACATATTATGTAATACATGACACTTTTACCAAAACAACAACTTCACCCGCACAACAGGAAATATGACGACTCAGCATTATAGCTGAGTCAACAATAAACCGCCTCGACAGCGAATTCTGCTGACGATGCGATCATTCCTCAGAAGCCAAAACACTGGTGCAATTGCTGACCATCACAATTGCCCAAATTGAGCACAAGCCAATAAAATCATATTACATCAATATTAATTCCACATTAATTATCATTTTTACCATTGTATCATAATCTTATTAAATCAGAACTTTTTGTACCTTTTGTTACCTATAAATAGAGTTAAGTTTTGTTGAGGTCTTCAGACCCTCACCTGCACATTAAGGGATACCATTTCCATCGCAATCATCAGAGGCTGTTGCCGTGTCTTCAGATCCTCAATTGCTCACCGCAGGATACCCTCTCCGCAGTCCAACTGGTTCAAGTTCTAGTTGCGACGACCTAACTGTAGACGGTTTATGTACCGTATACAACCCAGCTTCATACACGCACACACACATTAACATTTGGTGACCCCGACCTCAGTCATCCTTTCCATCCTGTCAATAAGGCGACAGAGAAAGGATTCGACGCAAACGGCACCAGACACATACAACAACATTGATATAACTTATCAATTCGGCAATTCTGACACATTCAGAGTAAAGCCAACAGCAAGAAATCTATGTTCGATTGCTAAACAAGCTATCGACATTATCTGCTGTACGTGCGTTCCATCAACTGGAACCAGCACAACCCCTCCATCCAATAGGCCAAGTCTGCTTTTTACTTCTTTGACCAACAACGGTTGCGATTCGGAGCGTAATCCAGCTGCAAAGCAAATAAAACACTCCCATCGGGTCAGAAGTACAAAGAGACGAATTGACAGAATGGATAATCCACAGGAGGAACAAGCTGCCGCCACAAAGGCATTCAATATGCAGTAGGATGTACTGCGAGGAAATCTCGAAGTACATTCGAAACTTCAAAAAAGATTCTCAAGAAAGGAAGCAAAAAGTAGCAGGAGGATACGACATAAAATCGTACCTATCACTGGAAAAAGACGTTCAAAGGGCATTGGCGAAGTCATATCGATCTAAAAGAGGACAACTATCTAATAGCCTGGGACATTCTTGTTGAAACACAACAATCCCAGAGATTTTGCAAATACGGTACTGAACCGTTTCCTCAATCATAGTACAATCAATGACGATCCCAAGTCATTGAAAGAGTTGTACATAACAAAAATAGAGTCACTTGCATGCTTAAAAGGGCTCGGCATCAACATATCCACATGGGATCCAATATTGATTGCCATAATCAGAAACAAACTAGATGTCAAAAATAGGGATGTGTATGAGCAATCATTGGGAAGCTCAAAGGATAGAGCACGAGTAAATGTGCTTATAAAATCCCTTCACAGCGGTTTCACGCAAAGAATTGAAGCGTTTGTAATGCCTCAAATAATATCAGATCAAGCAGCTCAGGCACTCGATTCGGTGAACTTAAACATAACAAGCAAGTTCCCACTGGCGGACCCGAACTTCCATAACCCAGGAAAAATCAACATGCCCATCGGAGCAGAACATTATTATTCCCTGTTGCTCCCAAATCAACATCACCTTAAGATAGGAGGCCCGTTGATGCAAAATACGAAATTGGGATGGATTATAGCAGAAAAAATGAAGTCTGCCTACAGTTCTTCGCACATTTGTGCAACGGGAATTAATGAACTCATGGAACCATTCTGGACTCTGGATATCCTTGAGACAGATGAAAAACTACGTTCACCGCTCGAGACACAATGCGAAGCTCATATCTTAGAAAACTTACAAACTGCAGCTGATGGCCGGCTTATAGTGAAACTCCCATTTATCGAACACTCTTCAGTCGTGGGGGGTCTTTGGAAATCGCAACTAAAAGATTTCTGGCACTAGAGCGACGGACTTCAGCAGACACTTGGAAGAGCTATGTGGAGTTCATGAACGAATATGAAGATCTAGGACACATGAAGATGGTCCCGGCATCATAAATTCCGAAAAGGCATTACTTCATACCACATCACTGTGTGCTCAAACCCGAAAGTACCACAACAAAGCTGCGAATGGTATTTGATGCATCATGCAAATCAGCAAGCGGAAAGTCCCTGAACGACATTCTAAATGCTGGACGCACAGTTCAAAGTGAACTTCTGTCCATTCTGTTACGATTTCGGACTCATAAATACGTATTCACAGCGGACATAGACAAGATGTACCGACAAGTGTAGATAAATCCGGAGAATCAATTCCATCAGATGATCGTCTGGAGAAACAATCCGTCTGAGGACATAAAGTACTATCGGCTAAAAACTGTCACATACGGCACAACAGCTGCTCCGTTTCTGGCAACCAAATGTCTGGATCACTTGGCAATACAAAAGAAGGACAGACTACCAGTAGGATCATCAATATTAAAGAATGATTTCTACGTCAACGATTGTCTTACTGGGGCAAACACGATTCCAGAAGCGATCCAAGGGCAACAAGAACTCACAAAGATATTGTCACCTCGCGGATTTAAACTCCGCAAATGGTGCTCCAACAATGAGCAACTTCTTCAAGGAATCCCCAAAGAGGACATTGTAAGCGATTTCCAACTGGGAGAGACACTAGATCACTACAGCGTGAAAACTCTAGGTCTTATCTGGATGCCACAGAAGGATCAACTACGTGGAAGAACCCATAAAAGCCAAGCTGCACGCATTACAAAACAAGTGGTATGCTCCGAGCTAGCCCAAGTCTTTGACCTATTAGGACTTTTTGCACCGGTGGTGGTCAAGGCCAAGATCTTCATGCAAAAACTTTGTGAGTTAAAGCTGGACTGGGATGACGAATTACCGCTACAGCTCCAACACGAATGGAAATACTACAGTGAAGACCTACAAGCATTGAACGAGATGCAGAATCCCCGGCATGTCTATGACGGCAAGGTTCCAGTTACCCAAGAACTACACACTTTTGTAGACGCATCAGAAAGAGCCTATGGCGCATCAATATACGCACGCGCTACATACAAAAACAACCAAGTGTCAGTGCGACTGCTCTGTTCCAAGTCACGTGTGGCACCGACAGCCAAGCAATCAATACCACGGTTAGAACTTTGCGCTGTAGTCCTTGGTGCCGAACTCACACACCGAATCCGAACGGATCATCATATGGACATCAACACGGTTTCAGGATGTTTTTGGACTGACTCCACCATTGTGCTATCCTGGATAAACGCACCGGCATATACATACCATACGTTTGTAGCAAGTCGAATAGCCAAAATACAGGCATTGTCTAACCAACTACAATGGCGTCACGTTTCATCGACCAATAACTCAGCCGATGTACTGTCAAGAGGAATTGCAGCAAGCAGATTAGCAGATCACAATCTGTGGTTATACGGACCACTATTCCTCTACGGATCCCGAGACAAATGACCGACAGCAATAATCAGTGAGCCTACTAATCTCGAGAGAAAGGCGAAGCATGTCAGCTTGCCAATTACACCCAGCGCACTTGGAGAAGAACTATACACATGCAGACATAGCATTTCATTTTAAAAGCTTCAACGCATTGTAGCATACATGTTACGCTTTTGCTACAAAACTAATAGAGCGGCTACAACGACACTCTGCACAGGAAAACTGAATAGTGCTCGCGCTATAATCTTGCGAACTATCCAACAAGTCGAGTCTACCGCAGTCTTTAGGCAGCTACAACGCTATAAGACTGTGGACAAAAAGAGCTCGATCATATCGTTATCTCCCATACTAGGAGAAGATGGGCTCATCCGAGTTGGCGGTAGACTAGAAGAAGCTCTACTTCCGTACAACGCTAAACATCAAATTCTACTGCCATACAATGATCCGATAGTCAAAATGATTATGCGAGAACTCCATGAGGAGAACATGCATTGCGGTGCCCAAGCCCTAAGGGCAATAGCAAGACAACAGTATTGGATCATCAACGACAAAACGATGGCTAGAAACATCATTAACAGCTGTATTAGATGCACCAGAGCCAGACCAAAGCTAATGAACCAGATTATGGGCAATCTTCCAGCACAAAGAGTCACATAAGCACGCCCATTTCTTAATGCAGGCGTTGAGTACTGTGGACCGATTGCGATTCACCATAAGATCCGAGAAAAAGGCCAGACAAGGCATACATCGCCGTGTTCTGCTGCTTTCCCACAAAGGCAGTGCACCTAGAATTGGTGAGCGACCTAACCACAGATGCATTCTTGGCAGCTCTCCGTCGATTCTTAAGCAGGCGTGGGAAATGCCAGACTATTCATTGCGACAATGCAACTAACTTCATAGGCGCAAACAATGAACTAAAGGAATTAAAAGAAGCCATCTTCAGCGAAAAGGCACTTGATCTAATAACGAATCACTGCAACAAAAGACAAGTAGACTTCAAATTCATTCCTCCCCGGGCCCCATCGTTTGGAGGCCTTTGGGAAGCTGCGGTTAAATCAGCAAAAAAGCTGCTGATCACAACCACAAACACAGCATCCTTGACATTTGAGGAACTAAACACAGTAATAATTGAAATTGAAGCAATTCTCAATTCTCGACCCATTACTCCAATGTCAAACGATCCAACTGACATGACAGCGCTCACCCCAGGACACTTTTTGATTGGTGAAGCATTGACAACCCCACCGGACGTCAACACTGAGCATCAAGAAAAAACACTGGTACACAGGGGTATACAAGCGCTCCATCGCTCGTCTAGCACCATTATTTCCAGAAGACGTGGCGATCAAACTCTCCAACACTGTCATCAACCACATGGCAAGGCCTGATGAGCCACCAGTTTATGGGTTTTACTCCAGAGGAATTTCAACGCTGCTTCAGACTGCCCAACGAAGAATTCATCTGTTTTGATCATCGAACGGTCTTTAACGTTGATAGTCGCTGCGAGTTCCAGTTGTTTAACAACAAAACAACAACATTATGTAACGTCATTCATTCAAGGGCGGACATGTTGTGGACAAGAACTCAGCAAACGGTCAAATGGATCTTTGCAACACACTCTACAATGAGACTTCAAGCAGTCTGCAACGGATCTCCATCAACCATACAGTTGGAAGGAACTGGCTTACTTTCGCTGGATGTACTGCTCGCAACACAGAAATAAGCATCAGCACCTTCAGCACTACAAACAGCGAGGTAAAATCAATCTACACTCGATTTTGAGACATAAGTTCAGCGGTGACATCTCCTTCACCACCAATGGTACAACAGCAGAACCAGACTTCAGACTATCTCCAAGAACTTGATAATCTACGCCAGCAACTAGCAGCAATCAATCAGCACGAGCTGTCACACCATATCACCGCAGTGCAGCACCACCAAATTCAATTCTATTGATTATTGGCTACATTTTCCGGCAGAAGTATCAATCATGGAAGCCACGGACATCAACCCAAGAACGTCACGGATCTTCAGCTCCTACCCCAATGTCCCGCCAATTTTCCATCAACTTAGGCGATGGTTGAACACCAGTTCAACGGCCGGGAGAATGTTCAGTCGGAAAATTATGCATAAGCAACATTATACATACATACATAACAATGCAGACATATTATGTAATACATGACACTTTTACCAAAACAACAACTTCACCCGGACAACAGGAAATATGACGACTCAGCATTATAGCTGAGTCAACAGTAAACCGCCTCGACAGCGAATTCTGCTGACGATGCGATCATTCCTCAGAAGCCAAAACACTGGTGCAATTGCTGACCCTCACAATTGCCCAAATTGAGCACCAGCCAGTAAAATCATATTACATCAATATTAATTCCACATTAATTATCATTTTTACCATTGTATCATAATCTTATTAAATCAGAACTTTTTGTACCTTTTGTTACCTATAAATAGAGTTAAGTTTTGTTGAATAAAATCAGTATCAGAAACAGTACCAAAGCTGCATGTCACTCAATTCCCACTGCAATCATCAGAGGCTGTCGCCGTGTCTTCAGATCCTCAATTGCGCACCGCAGGATACCCTCTCCGCAGTCCAACTGGTTCAAGTTCTAGTTGCGACGACCTAACTGTAGACGGTTTATGTACCGTATACAACCCAGCTTCATACACGCACAGACACACATTAACACTATCCTTTGTTTTTGATATCTCTGCTTTTAACTGCATAGGTTTTAAAATTTTTTGATTCAGTCTACCATGATTAATATCTATCAGTAAACTTACTACTCTTGCTTGGATTTTCTCGCATTCATCAATCAATGAACTTAGTTGCTTTGTTACCATAAAGAAGTTTATAGATTCTTTGTATACATAGTAAGTAGTACATAGTAGTATACTACTATACTACTTCCTAAATTTACGTTTATTTCCTCGGTAGTTCTTTTGAGAATATTTACCGTTGACTCTACTACTGACGTTTGGCTTTTAATTAAATCGTCTATATTATGTTTGTTTTCTAACAAATGTTTCATATTTCCTTTTAAAGCTTCCCTATCTTCGGCGTCCATTATTCCGAACAATATATGATAAATGGAGCCCATAAACTCGAAGGGTGCTCGTTTCTTTCTTTTGTTATCTGGAGTCCTAAACAGTTTATTATTTTCTTCTACATCTGCAATTTGTCTGTCAGTGTTATTTAAAACATTGTTGCGTTGCTCTTCAAAAGTGTAAAGTTTACCGCACACTACTCTCATTTTCCCAATTAATTTTGTTCCCTTTTTTATCTTTTGAATAAAAAACTATTAGATCCCAAGATGAGGCGACTATTTCTACGTCTCCCATCGGGTCCAAATATATTGAAGTGGAGCTGTTCATTTTTTCAATTGACCACTTCTCTTTTCCTCTGGCAGCTATGCTTGCATTTGATACTTGGCAAAATAATATTAACATTAACATTACTGCCATGAGTCCTAGTTTGGGTATTCGAGGTCTACCGCGAGTACTTCTGGCTTCTTTTGGAGGTGTTTCTCAGTCCTTTTCTTAAGACTCAATTCCAGCTAATGTACAAACTTTAGTAATCGGTCTTTTAATCGACCCATCTTGATGTTTGATGGTGACTACTCTGACTCTATCGTCCCTACCTTTATGTATTTCTTCTATGTTCCCCAACGGCCATCTACCTGGATGACAGTTTTCATCTTTTATTTAAACTATCTGTCCCTTTTTAATATTCTGTATTCCTATTTTCCATTTATTTTATTGTTGAAGATTGTGTAAATAATCTTCTTTCCATTTAATCCATAAGTCTCTCTTCATTTTTTAAATTAATTTCCACCTATCCAAATTTCTAATTTCATCTGACACTGTTTCAATGGGGCCGAATATTGGCCTTCCAATAATAAAATGACCTGGTGTTAATAAATCCAAATCGTCAATATCATTTGAAGCCGTACAAAACGGGCGTGAATTCAGTACAGCTTCAATTTGACATAAGAGGGTTGCCATTACCTCGTAGGTTATTTAACCGATTTTTCCCCAGCTTCACAAATACCTCCAAAGACTGACTTCAACAACCACGACTATGCTCTCAGTCACATAGGGTCACACTATACAATATATATCGACAGCCAGTACTATTTGACTAACATTTATTGTGTACCGTTTACTTATTTAAAAAAATAAGGATGTTACAACTTTATCTCCGACATATACTAAGTACCTAGAGCTCAGCTCTGCCTTGACCAATTTCCTTTCGTGCTCAACTGGCATTGGACTAATCCTAAACAAATGGGATGGGTGTCTACCAAACAGTGGAATCTTCACATTCAAAATGAATTTTTTATCCACAAAAATTCCTTTTGAGGTTAATAGGCTATACATTTCCTTCAATTCCGTACCTGTTATTTTTCCTGGAAGTACTAATGTTTCTAATAACCTATCTGTTCAGCCGGAGAATTATGCATAAGCAACATTATACATACATACATAACAATGCAGACATATTATGTAATGCATGACACTTTTACCAAAACAACAACTTCACCCGTACAACAGGAAATATGACGACTCAGCATTATAGCTGAGTCAACAATAAACCGCCTCGACAGCGAATTCTGCTGACGATGCGATCATGTCTCAGAAGCCAAAACACTGGTGCAATTGCTGATCATCACAATTGCCCAAATTGAGCACAAGCCAATAAAATCATATTACATCAATATTAATTCCACATTGTAAGGCCGGAGCCCGGGGCTCCCGCCATAGAAGACGGCGGCAGCGACCCACCCCGTACGAACCAGAAGCCCGCACGGAGCGGCAGGAACCTACGGGGTGCGAGACGTAAGCCCGCGAGGAGTACGTAGGATGACGGCAGCGACCCGCCCCCGTGCGAACCAGAGGCCCGCATGAAGCGGCAGGGACCCACGGGGGCGCGAGACATAAGCCCGCGGGGAGCAACGGCCTTTTTGTCTTATTACTATTACATTATTATTTCGCATTGTTATTATTATATTAAGTAGAATTAAGGCGTAGGATTAAGCATAATATAAGAGTCGCATGAAGCGAAAATTTGAGTTGCCCAGAGAGGCAGTAGGAGAATAGCGGCGCACAGCGCACTGCGCATGCCAAGAGCGTAGCCGATCACCGCCCGAAGGCCAGGCCTCGGGACGATCGGCGAGGAGAGAGGGACAGTCAGTGCGCAGCCAAGAAAGTGATTAGTGGCCTCGCGGAGCGTGAAAAAAAGGAAAAGTGTGAACTACAGGAGAAGTAAGCGACAGGAAGCCAGAATAAACCGTACACAAAAACTGCCCGGCGTTTGAACCTTATTTCGGGGCGGACAAATACCAGTGGTGAGTCTCAGTCTCTAACTGGTCCCCGATAGACCCTACCTCCCTTTCCCTTGCCACCGACCGACCGTCAGTGTAGGCTGCCCTCACCATAGCTAGTCTAGGGGCAGAGCCACCGAGCTAAAGGGGAAGTGCGATCGCGAGGGGAAGGGGCCCATAGACCTGACCCGTCTTGACGTCTCGGAATTATAAATTTCTTGTGACGGACCCTGGCTGCCTGAGTTCTATCTCCCCGGCCAGTGGCTTCTTTACAAGTGGTGCCCGAGCAGGGACGTTGAGACGGCAAAGGGTGTCAAATTGTCGGCGTAAAGAACCGAAAATTTGTCACAATCGGTCATTCTTCCATTCCACCCGCGCGCATCGCGGCCCGGTAGGCGTGGAACAAGAAAGAGAGGCTGTGGAGAGACGGGGTAGAGGCTAAGCGCTAGCGCTCTAATTCCCCCCCGTTTATGTTACCCCTCTCCCGTTTCATTTATTGCAAATAAATTACTTTTCAGCATCGCGAGACCGAAACGATTTGTGTACGCGACCGTGGTAGCATTTCGTTTCCCCCCCCCCCCCCCCCCCCCCCCCGTTTAGGTTCCCCTCCCCCGGTGGGTCTCGTATATTTGGCGTTGGCTCAGCGTCGAGTGAGAGAGACGGTTGATGAGCATAACGGAGTTGCTCGACGGGGGTTGATTCGGTCTCTACACCGCGGCTGACGGGTGAGTGACCGACGGTGTACAGTTAGCTAAACGGAGCGAGAGAGTAAAGCGGACCCGAAAAACGTACGGTTCCGGCGCACAGCTGCAGGCAGATCCGATCGACGGAAAATCGCGTGGGTGTTAGTGGACTTTGCCGTGTGCGTGCAGGGCCCACACAGTGGGACGATTCGGTTGCGCAAGCGACAAAATTTATTGGGAAGGGAAATTTGGACAGTGTTCAGACAAAAATGGAAGGGGATGGGCGAGCCGTGGATCCACACCCGCTAACCGAGGAACGAACTCCGAATCCAGGCATTGGTGTGGGGTGGGTGTATCGCCATGGCCCTGGAATTGGACCTAGATTGTGCGGGGAAGGTCGACGAGCTGCGGAAACGGGTGGCCCGCTGCATATCCCAGGGGCGCCACACGGCCGAGAAATGGGACTTGATAGCCAAGTTGGGATCCCAGTATATTAGAATAGAGGCCGATGAGAAGGAAGGGGGACCGTCCGGTCTGTGGAAGAGGACGCCTCTACACCAGTCGAAACTGGAGATAGGAGAACTCTTAAGCGTACCCACGCGTCGTACGGCGTCATGCTCCTCCCTGGTTCTACCCGCCTTCCCAGGGGACAAATCACAGGTACCGGTGATGACGTCAGACGAGGGGCCGAGCTCCCTTAGGAGCGAGGCAGGGCCCGCGACGGCGGAAAATATACCGGAAAGGGGGGACCGTCATGCCTGACCAGGCATGACCAGGTATATCCACATAGAGGCCCCTGAGGAGAAAAGGGAACCGTCCGGCCTGCAGAAGGGGACGCCCCTACACCAGTCGGGGCTGGAGATAGGGACATCGTTGAGAGTACCCGCGCGTCGTACGGCGTCGTACTCCTCTCTGGTTCTACCCGCCTTCCAAGCGAACAGATCACCAGTACCAGTGCCCAAGTTAGACGAGCGGCTGAGCTCCTTTAGGGGCGAGGCAAGGCCCGCGACGACGGGGAACGTGCCGGAAAGGGGGGACCGTCATGCTGGTCCCGACGAACCGAGGACTCGGGAGTGGGGGCCGCCCAGGAATCAGAGGTTGGTCCCCGAGATCGTGCGGAAATGGGGAGTACGGTTCGACGGGCTGACGGACCCCTTGTCTTTCATAGAAGAGGTAGAGGAGAGGATGATTTCGCACAGGATAGACGAGGACGAGTTGCCCAGTGCGATGAACGAACTCTGCGTTGACGCCGCCGCACTGTGGCTGCGGGCCAGCGGGCTGCGTCGAGGTTCGTGGGCGACTTTCAGGGCGGGTTTCCTGGACAGTTTTCTGCCCCCGCGGTACTATGAGAAGCTCGAGGACGAGATTCGCGTCCGCCTGCAAAGGAAAGGCGAGACCTTCTTGCAGTATTCCATCGCGATACAATCCTTGATGCACCAGGCGGGGTACGATACTGAGAAGAGGCTCGCTCGGGTATACGACAACATGGCGGCCATGTATAAAATGTTTATCCGGCCGAGCGACTACGCGAATCTCAGCCAGCTCACTCAGAGGGCGGCCGAGGTGGAATACATACGGAAGAGAGACCCTGGCTTTGAGGCGGGGCCGATTGAACACCCTAATGTAACGAGTGACAGATGGGTGGCGCGGGGAAGGCAGAACCCGTTCCGCGAGGGACCGGGAATGACTCGGAACGCAGAAATGGCTCATCGCGCGACTACTCAAGCCGACGATCAACCCTATGACCCACGAAGGGCGTGTCGTAGGTGCGCCGAGAACGACCACTACGCTCGAGAATGCCCGAATCCTAGGATCCTCTTCTGCGTAGGTTGTGGGAAACGGAACGTGCTGACCAGAGAGTGCTGCCCAAGGGGAGGGTTGGGAAACGGATCCCAGCCCCACTCCGGTCGGGACCGAGTGGAGGCGTAATAAAGGCAGGCCCGGGGAGCGTAGACCGATTGAGGGTCGAGGGGGGCCGGATCGTGGCAAGGGTGGAGATTGGGGGTCGCCTCATCTCCGCCACGCTCGACACCGGGGCGACGCGAAGTTTCGCGAATGAGGAATGTGCCCGAACGTTGGCAGCGGTGGTAGAGATGGAGACCGCGAGGACGCGCATAAGACTGGCAGACGGCTCTTGCCTAGACACCAACCGATCGCTCAGAGCGGAAATCGGGGCTTGGGGGCAAGTGGTGAGCCTGTCACTCCTGGTGATGCCGTCGATGGTCGAGCCATTGATTCTGGGGATGGACTTTTTGTGCGCAGTGGGGACACGAGTGGAATGCGGGTCGCAGAGGCTGCTCATAGGAACGACAGCGGCCCCTGGAGGGAAGGCGATCGGGCAAAAGGCGGGAATGGGTAAGGCGGAGTTCGGGGAAATGGAGGCCCAGCTCTCCACGATGTATCCCACGCCACCAGAGGAATCAGGAAAGGCGCCAACCGACACCAAAGGTACGGCGACGGAGAAAGAGGCGCGGCGGCAAGGAGACCAGGCGGAACGGCTGGTCCGTCAGAAGCCTCCGGTGGGGGACCATGGAAACGAAAGGGGGGACGAGGTATTGACACCCGAGTGGATGGAGGAAAGGAACGATGACCCGGGTAAAGATCGTTCGTGGCCCGAGGACTTGGAACCCGAACTGCAGGCGTTCCTGGAGGCGGAGCTCGAAGCATTTGAGGGACTTCAGGGCGTGTCCCACATCGCAGAGCACCGGATCATCATGAGGGACGACAAGCCGCTGAAGCAGCGCTACTATCCCAAGAACCCGGCCATGCAAAGGGTGATCGACAAACAGGTCGATGAGCTGTTGGAAACGGGGGCCGTGGAACCATCAAAAAGTCCTCACAGTGCCCCGATAGTCTTGGTGCGGAAGAAGACGGGGGAGTGGCGTATGTGTGTGGATTTCAGGCAGCTCAACGCACACTCTGTCCCGGACGCATACCCCACACCCAGGATAAACCACATCCTGGAAAAACTACGAAAGGCAAAGTTTATATCCACGCTGGACCTGAAAAATGGGTACTGGCAAATCCCGATGGCCGCGGATAGTAGGGAATGCACGGCTTTTACAGTGCCGGGAAGAGGCCTGTTCCAGTGGCGGGTGATGCCCTTTGGGCTGCACTCAGCCAGTGCCACATTTCAGAGGGCGCTGGATACCGTAATCGGGCCGGAATTGGAGCCGTGCGCCTTTGCCTACCTGGACGACATCATAGTCGTCGGGGAAACCAAAGAACAACACGTGGCCAATCTGAAGGAGGTCTTCCAGCGCTTGCGAGCCGCTAATTTGAGGGTCAATCGCAAGAAGTGCGATTTCTTTCGGCAGGAGATGCGATATCTGGGCCACATGGTTACCGGGGACGGTATCGGGACGGACCCAGCGAAAGTGGAGGCGATACGGAACCTGAATGCCCCGACTAACCTTAAGGAGCTGAGGCAGTGCATCGGCATGGCATCTTGGTACCGAAGGTTCGTGCCGAACTTCGCTGATCTGGTACTGCCGCTGTCCACTCTACTCAAAAAGGGCGTCAAGTGGCATTGGGGCCAGGAACAGCAGGCTGCGTTGGAACTACTCAAGGAAAAGCTCACCACGGCCCCGGTACTGGCGTGCCCGGACTTTGAGGAAAGGTTCACCCTCCAGACCGACGCTAGTGATTTCGGCCTGGGAGCGGTGCTGACCCAGAACATCGCCGATCAGGAGAAGGTGATAGCGTACGCGAGCCGTAAACTGCTGCCGGCGGAGCAGAATTACTCCGCGACAGAAAAGGAGTGCTTAGCCATAGTATGGTCCATCAGGAAGCTGAGATGCTACCTGGAGGGGTACCACTTCGAGGTCGTGACAGACCACCTGGCCTTGAAATGGCTGAACTCCATTGAAAGTCCCTCCGGTAGAATCGCGCGATGGGCTCTCGAGCTCCAGCAATACCAGTTCGACGTACGCTATAGACGAGGGAAGATGAATGTAGTAGCCGACGCGTTGTCGAGGCAGCCGCTAGAGGAGTTGCACCTGGCCACGGAAGAGGGAGACATTTGCCGGTGGACTGCGCGGATGAGGGAGTGTATCGCTAATGACCCTTCTAAGTTCCCAGATTACGTCATTGAGAATGACCAGCTGTACCGCCACCTGGGGCACAGGCCGGATGACGAAGACTACATCCCTTGGAAGCTCTGCGTGGAGTCGGGTAAACGGAGGAGGGTCATGCAGGAGTGTCACGATGCACCGACGGCTGGCCATCAAGGGGTACGGAAAACGATATCACGGCTGGCCCAACGATACTACTGGCCAGGGATGTTCCGGGATGCGGCCAGGTATGTGCGGGGATGCGACAAGTGCCAGAGGTTCAAAGGGGAGCAGAGGAAGCCCGCAGGACGGATGCTGACGAGGCAGGTTGGTGAGCCATTCGCGGTGTTGTGTGCAGATTTCGTGGGACCCCTCCCGAGATCCAAACATGGCAATAATGTCCTGCTAGTTTTCCACGACGCTTTTAGCAAATGGGTGGAACTCGTCCCCTTAAGACGAGCGACGGCGGCCAACTTGCAGCGGGCCTTCCGGGAGAGGATCCTGAGTCGATTCGGCGTTCCCCGTAAGTTCGTCTGCGACAACGGGGTACAGTTCGTCAGTCGGATGTTCAAGGCATATTTGGCGTCGCTGGGGGTGGAGGTACAACACACGGCGCCGTACTGCCCACAGGAGAACCCGACCGAGAGGACTAACCGCACCGTCAAGACGATGATAGCGCAATTTATCGGAGACCAGCAGAGTACGTGGGACGAACTGTTACCGGAGATCTCGTTGGCCGTGAACTCGAGCATAGCCGACTCGACGGGGTTCTCACCGGCGTTCCTGGTTCAAGGCCGAGAGCCAAGACTACCGGCAGCGTTGTACGAGGAGGCCACCCCGGGGTCGGCGACCAGCCCACAAACCCCAAAGGAGAAGGCCACCCGGCTCAAGGAGGTGTTCGAGATCGTGAGAGGAAATCTGCAGAAGGCCGCCACCACACAGGCTCGACACTACAACCTGCGTAGGCGAGAGTGGCGACCAACCATCGGGGCGAGCGTATGGGTGCGACAACACCAGTTGTCCAACGCAGCTGCGGGATTCGCGGCCAAACTGGCGCCCAAGTTTGACGGCCCGTACAAGGTGATCAGGTTCGACTCCCCCAACATCGTGAGGCTGAGTAAGTTTGGGGAGCGGAAAACCAAGGCGGCCAACATAGCGCAATTAAAGCCGTTCTATGCGGCTGAAACGGAAGGGGCAGTCCGAGAAGGTGTAGGGGAAACTAGTCGGGGACGAGGAGATCAGACCCTTTAGCATGACCCGCCCTAGACCCGCCCTGACCAAACGAGGCATAGTGGCAACCATCGCCCACTCCGGGGCGATTCAGAGAAACCATACTAATACCTTTGTGTTTACAGAATACCATAAATCGAGGAACAGCAACGGTGCGTACATTCGAGGCGGCGTCAAGCGGAGAAGAGGACGGGCCCCTATTCCGGCGGCGATTCACCGAGGAACGGGCGGACGGTGACGGCAAGGCGGAGCTGCAGCCGCCAGCAGACACTCCAAGGAAGACCGGGCAGACGAGCCCCGCCGCAGTGGCCAACCCAAGGGCGACCTCGAGGGCCCGCTCGCCGTCCCCCAGCTGGGTCCCTCCACCCGACTGGGTCCAGCGCCCGTCGTTGAGGGGCTCCTACCGCGGGTGCCGACGATTGGCGGCTGCGACGACAGGAACCGGAAGGGGTGCCCAACGCCTGAACCCGAACGCTTGGGCCGACTGCAGGGGCAGGCGCCGCCTGATGCGGTCGCGCGGGGACCAGCCGGGTACCGCCGCGCCGCCAGAGGAGACGGGAGTGGCTATGACCAAGTTCCAGGCAAAGGTCCCTGCACCGGAGGGGTACACCATCCGGGGCGGCCCCGCCGAGCTGCCGGGCCGCATCCTGTGCCAGGTCGAAGCGGAGAGGACCCGTCGACTCCGTGAGGGGATACAGGTCAGGAGCCGCGCGACCCTGCAGGAGGACGGGGTGGCGTACCACGTCACGTGGAAGCGAGGCGGCGGTGTCACGGTCGTGCTAGGAGATTGAAAGGGGGGGGTGTAAGGCCGGAGCCCGGGGCTCCCGCCATACAAGACGGCGGCAGCGACCCACACCGTACGAACCAGAAGCCCGCACGGAGCGGCAGGAACCTACGGGGTGCGAGACGTAAGCCCACGAGGAGTACGTAGGATGACGGCAGCGACCCGCCCCCGTGCGAACCAGAGGCCCGCATGAAGCGGCAGGGACCCACGGGGGCGCGAGACATAAGCCCGCGGGGAGCAACGGCCTTGTTGTCTTATTACTATTACATTATTATTTCGCATTGTTATTATTATATTAAGTAGAATTAAGGCGTAGGATTAAGCATAATATAAGAGTCGCATGAAGCGAAAATTTGAGTTGCCCAGAGAGGCAGTAGGAGAATAGCGGCGCACAGCGCACTGCGCATGCCAAGAGCGTAGCCGATCACCGCCCGAAGGCCAGGCCTCGGGACGATCGGCGAGGAGAGAGGGACAGTCAGTGCGCAGCCAAGAAAGTGATTAGTGGCCTCGCGGAGCGTGAAAAAAAGGAAAAGTGTGAACTACAGGAGAAGTAAGCGACAGGAAGCCAGAATAAACCGTACACAAAAACTGCCCGGCGTTTGAACCTTATTTCGGGGCGGACAAATACCAGTGGTGAGCCTCAGTCCCTTACTGGTCCCCGATAGACCCTACCTCCCTTTCCCTTGCCACCGACCGACCGTCAGTGTAGGCTGCCCTCACCATAGCTAGTCTAGGGGCAGAGCCACCGAGCTAAAGGGGAAGTGCGATCGCGAGGGGAAGGGGCCCATAGACCTGACCCGTCTTGACGTCTCGGAATTATAAATTTCTTGTGACGGACACTGGCTGCCTGAGTTCTATCTCCCCGGCCAGTGGCTTCTTTACAACATTAATTATCATTTTTACCATTGTATCATAATCTTATTAAATCTGAACTTTTTGTACATTTTGTTACCTATAAATAGAGTTAAGTTTTGTTGAGGTCTTCAGACCCTCACCTGCACATTAAGGGATACCATTTCCATCGCAATCATCAGAGGCTGTTGCCGTGTCTTCAGATCCTCAATTGCTCACCGCAGGATACCCTCTCCGCAGTCCAACTGGTTCAAGTTCTAGTTGCGACGACCTAACTGTAGACGGTTTATGTACCGTATACAACCCAGCTTCATACACGCACACACACATTAACATTTGGTGACCCCGACCTCAGTCATCTTTTCCATCCTGTCAATAAGGCGACAGAGAAAGGATTCGACGCAAACGGCACCAGACACATACAACAACATTGATATAACTTATCAATTCGGCAATTCTGACACATTCAGAGTAAAGCCAACAGCAAGAAATCTATGTTCGATTGCTAAACAAGCTATCGACATTATCTGCTGTACGTGCGTTCCATCAACTGGAACCAGCACAACCAACAGGCCAAGTCTGCTTTTTACTTCTTTGACCAACAACGGTTGCGATTCGGAGCGTAATCCAGCTGCAAAGCAAATAAAACACTCCCATTGGGTCAGAAGTACAAAGAGACGAATTGACAGAATGGATAATCCACAGGAGGAACAAGCTGCCGCCACAAAGGCATTCAATATGCAGTAGGATGTACTGCGAGGAAATCTCGAAGTACATTCGAAACTTCAAAAAAGATTCTCAAGAAAGGAAGCAAAAAGTAGCAGGAGGATACGACATAAAATCGTACCTATCACTGGAAAAAGACGTTCAAAGGGCATTGGCGAAGTCATATCGATCTAAAAGAGGACAACTATCTAATAGCTTGGGACATTCTTGTTGAAACACAACAATCCCAGAGATGTTGCAAATACGGTACTGAACCGTTTCCTCAATCATAGTACAATCAATGACGATCCCAAGTCATTGAAAGAGTTGTACATAACAAAAATAGAGTCACTTGCATGCTTAAAAGGGCTCGGCATCAACATATCCACATGGGATCCAATATTGATTGCCATAATCAGAAACAAACTAGATGTCAAAAATAGGGATGTGTATGAGCAATCATTGGGAAGCTCAAAGGATAGAGCACGAGTAAATGTGCTTATAAAATCCCTTCACAGCGGTTTCACGCAAAGAATTGAAGCGTTTGAACTGCCTCAAATAATATCAGATCAAGCAGCTCAGGCACTCGATTCGGTGAACTTAAACATAACAAGCAAGTTCCCACTGGCGGACCCGAACTTCCATAACCCAGGAAAAATCAACATGCCCATCGGTGCAGAACATTATTATTCCCTGTTGCTCCCAAATCAACATCACCTTAAGATAGGAGGCCCGTTGATGCAAAATACGAAATTGGGATGGATTATAGCAGAAAAAATGAAGTCTGCCTACAGTTCTTCGCACATTTGTGCAACGGGAATTAATGAACTCATGGAACCATTCTGGACTCTGGATAACCTTGAGACAGATGAAAAACCACGCACACCGCTCGAGACACAATGCGAAGCTCATATCTTAGAAAAATTACAAACTGCAGCTGATGGCCGGCTTATAGTGAAACTCCCATTTATCGAACACTCTTCAGTCGTGGGGGGTCTTTGGAAATCGCAAATAAAAGATTTCTGGCACTAGAGCGACGGACTTCAGCAGACACTTGGAAGAGCTATGTGGAGTTCATGAACGAATATGAAGATCTAGGACACATGAAGATGGTCCCGGCATCATAAATTCCGAAAAGGCATTACTTCATACCACATCACTGTGTGCTCAAACCCGAAAGTACCACAACAAAGCTGCGAATGGTATTTGATGCATCATGCAAATCAGCAAGCGGAAAGTCCCTGAACGACATTCTAAATGCTGGACGCACAGTTCAAAGTGAACTTCTGTCCATTCTGTTACGATTTCGGACTCATAAATACGTATTCACAGCGGACATAGACAAGATGTACCGACAAGTGTGGATAAATCCGGAGAATCAATTCCATCAGATGATCGTCTGGAGAAACAATCCGTCTGAGGACATCTATCGGCTAAAAACTGTCACATACGGCACAACAGCTGCTCCGTTTCTGGCAACCAAATGTCTGGATCACTTGGCAATACAAAAGAAGGACAGACTACCAGTAGGATCATCAATATTAAAGAATGATTTCTACGTCAACGATTGTCTTACTGGGGCAAACACGATTCCAGAAGCGATCCAAGGGCAACAAGAACTCACAAAGATATTGTCACCTCGCGGATTTAAACTCCGCAAATGGTGCTCCAACAATGAGCAACTTCTTCAAGGAATCCCCAAAGAGGACATTGTAAGCGATTTCCAACTGGGAGAGACACTAGATCACTACAGCGTGAAAACTCTAGGTCTTATCTGGATGCCACAGAAGGATCAACTACGTGGAAGAACCCATAAAAGCCAAGCTGCACGCATTACAAAACAAGTGGTATGCTCCGAGCTAGCCCAAGTCTTTGACCTATTAGGACTTTTTGCACCGGTGGTGGTCAAGGCCAAGATCTTCATGCAAAAACTTTGTGAGTTAAAGCTGGACTGGGATGACGAATTACCGCTACAGCTCCAACACGAATGGAAATACTACAGTGAAGACCTACAAGCATTGAACGAGATGCAGAATCCCCGGCATGTCTATGACGGCAAGGTTCCAGTTACCCAAGAACTACACACTTTTGTAGACGCATCAGAAAGAGCCTATGGCGCATCAATATACGCACGCGCTACATACAAAAACAACCAAGTGTCAGTGCGACTGCTCTGTTCCAAGTCACGTGTGGCACCGACAGCCAAGCAATCAATACCACGGTTAGAACTTTGCGCTGTAGTCCTTGGTGCCGAACTCACACACCGAATCCGAACGGATCATCATATGGACATCAACACGGTTTCAGGATGTTTTTGGACTGACTCCACCATTGTGCTATCCTGGATAAACGCACCGGCATATACATACCATACGTTTGTAGCAAGTCGAATAGCCAAAATACAGGCATTATCTAACCAACTACAATGGCGTCACGTTTCATCGACCAATAACTCAGCCGATGTACTGTCAAGAGGAATTGCAGCAAGCAGATTAGCAGATCACAATCTGTGGTTATACGGACCACTATTCCTCTACGGATCCCGAGACAAATGACCGACAGCAATAATCAGTGAGCCTACTAATCTCGAGAGAAAGGCGAAGCATGTCAGCTTGCCAATTACACCCAGCGCACTTGGAGAAGAACTATACACATGCAGACATAGCATTTCATTTTAAAAGCTTCAACGCATTGTAGCATACATGTTACGCTTTTGCTACAAAACTAATAGAGCGGCTACAACGACACTCTGCACAGGAAAACTGAATAGTGCTCGCGCTATAATCTTGCGAACTATCCAACAAGTCGAGTCTACCGCAGTCTTTAGGCAGCTACAACGCTATAAGACTGTGGACAAAAAGAGCTCGATCATATCGTTATCTCCCATACTAGGAGAAGATGGGCTCATCCGAGTTGGCGGTAGACTAGAAGAAGCTCTACTTCCGTACAACGCTAAACATCAAATTCTACTGCCATACAATGATCCGATAGTCAAAATGATTATGCGAGAACTTCATGAGGAGAACATGCATTGCGGTGCCCAAGCCCTAAGGGCAATAGCAAGACAACAGTATTGGATCATCAACGACAAAACGATGGCTAGAAACATCATTAACAGCTGTATTAGATGCACCAGAGCCAGTCCAAAGCTAATGAACCAGATTATGGGCAATCTTCCAGCACAAAGAGTCACATAAGCACGCCCATTTCTTAATGCAGGCGTTGAGTACTGTGGACCGATTGCGATTCACCATAAGATCCGAGAAAAAGGCCAGACAAGGCATACATCGCCGTGTTCTGCTGCTTTCCCACAAAGGCAGTGCACCTAGAATTGGTGAGCGACCTAACCACAGATGCATTCTTGGCAGCTCTCCGTCGATTCTTAAGCAGGCGTGGGAAATGCCAGACTATTCATTGCGACAATGCAACTAACTTCATAGGCGCAAACAATGAACTAAAGGAATTAAAAGAAGCCATCTTCAGCGAAAAGGCACTTGATCTAATAACGAATCACTGCAACAAAAGACAAGTAGACTTCAAATTCATTCCTCCCCGGGCCCCATCGTTTGGAGGCCTTTGGGAAGCTGCGGTTAAATCAGCAAAAAAGCTGCTGATCACAACCACAAACACAGCATCCTTGACATTTGAGGAACTAAACACAGTAATAATTGAAATTGAAGCAATTCTCAATTCTCGACCCATTACTCCAATGTCAAACGATCCAACTGACATGACAGCGCTCACCCCAGGACACTTTTTGATTGGTGAACCATTGACAACCCCACCGGACGTCAACACTGAGCATCAAGAAAAACACTGGTACACAGGGGTATACAAGCGCTCCATCGCTCGTCTAGCACCATTATTTCCAGAAGACGTGGCGATCAAACTCTCCAACACTGTCATCAACCACATGGCAAGGCCTGATGAGCCACCAGTTTATGGGTTTTACTCCAGAGGAATTTCAACGCTGCTTCAGACTGCCCAACGAAGAATTCATCTGTTTTGATCATCGAACGGTCTTTAACGTTGATAGTCGCTGCGAGTTCCAGTTGTTTAACAACAAAACAACAACATTATGTAACGTCATTCATTCAAGGGCGGACATGTTGTGGACAAGAACTCAGCAAACGGTCAAATGGATCTTTGCAACACACTCTACAATGAGACTTCAAGCAGTCTGCAACGGATCTCCATCAACCATACAGTTGGAAGGAACTGGCTTACTTTCGCTGGATGTACTGCTCGCAACACAGAAATAAGCATCAGCATCTTCAGCACTACAAACAGCGAGGTAAAATCAATCTACACTCGATTTGGAGACATAAGTTCAGCGGTGACATGGTACACCAGCAGAACCAGACTTCAGACTATCTCCAAGAACTTGATAATCTACGCCAGCAACTAGCAGCAATCAATCGGCACGAGCTGTCACACCATATCACCGCAGTGCAGCACCACCAAATTCAATTCTATTGATTATTGGCTACATTTCCCGGCAGAAGTATCAATCATGGAAGCCACGGACAGCAACCCAAGAACGGCGCGGATCTTCAGCTCCTACCCCAGGGTCAAGCCAATTTTCCATCAACTTAGGCGATGGTTGAACACCAGTTCAACGGCCGGGAGAATGTTCAGTCGGAAAATTATGCATATGCAACATGATACATACATACATAATAATGCAGACATATTATGTAATACATGACACTTTTACCAAAACAATAACTTCACCCGGACAACAGGAAATATGGCGACTCAGCATTATAGCTGAGTCAACAGTAAACCGCCTCGACAGCGAATTCTGCTGACGATGCGATCATTCCTCAGAAGCCAAAACACTGGTGCAATTGCTGACCCTCACAATTGCCCAAATTGAGTACCAGCCAATAAAATCATATTACATCAATATTAATTCCACATTAATTATCAGTTTTACCATTGTATCATAATCTTATTAAATCAGAACTTTTTGTACCTTTTGTTACCTATAAATAGAGTTAAGTTTTGTTGAATAAAATCAGTATCAGAAACAGTACCAAAGCTGCATGTCACTCAATTCCCACTGCAATCATCAGAGGCTGTCGCTGTGTCTTCAAACCCTCACCTGCACATTAAGGGATACCATTTCCATCGCAATCATCAGAGGCTGTCGCCTTGTCTTCAGATCCTCAATTGCGCACCGCAGGATACCCTCTCCGCAGTCCAACTGGTTCAAGTTCTAGTTGCGACGACCTAACTGTAGACGGTTTATGTACCGTATACAACCCAGCTTCATACACGCACAGACACACATTAACACTATCCTTTGTTTTTGATATCTCTGCTTTTAACTGCATAGGTTTTAAAATTTGTTGATTCAGTCTACCATGATTAATATCTATCAGTAAACTTACTACTCTTGCTTGGATTTTCTCGCATTCATCAATCAATGAACTTAGTTGCTTTGTTATCATAAAGAAGTTTATAGATTCTTTGTATACATAGTAAGTAGTACATAGTAGTATACATACATAACACTTCCGTTATGTTTTCTATTCTAGTGCTCATACTTCCTAAATTTACGTTTATTTCCTCGGTAGTTCTTTTGAGAATATTTACCGTTGACTTTACTACTGACGTTTGGCTTTTAATTAAATCGTCTATATTATGTTTGTTTTCTAACAAATGTTTCATATTTCCTTTTAAAGCTTCCCTATCTTCGGCGTCCATTATTCCGAACAATATATGATAAATGGAGCCCATAAACTCGAAGGGTGCTCGTTTCTTTCTTTTGTTATCTGGAGTCCTAAACAGTTTATTATTTTCTTCTACATCTGCAATTTGTCTGTCAGTATTATTTAAAAGATTGTTGCGTTGCTCTTCAAAAGTGTAAAGTTTACCGCACACTACTCTCATTTTCCCAATTAATTTTGTTCCCTTTTTTATCTTTTGAATAAAAAACTATTAGATCCCAAGATGAGGCGACTATTTCTACGTCTCCCATCGGGTCCAAATATATTGAAGTGGAGCTGTTCATTTTTTCAATTGACCACTTCTCTTTTCCTCTGGCAGCTATACTTGCATTTGATACTTGGCAAAATAATATTAGCATTAACATTAGTGCCATGAGTCCTAGTTTGGGTATTCGAGGTCTACCGCGAGTACTTCTGGCTTCTTTTGGAGGTGTTTCTCAGTCCTTTTCTTCAGACTCAATTCCAGCTAATGTACAAACTTTAGTAATCGGTCGTTTAATCGACCCATCTTGATGTTTGATGGTGACTACTCTGACTCTATCGTCCCTACCTTTATGTATTTCTTCTATGTTCCCCAACGGCCATCTACCTGGATGACAGTTTTCATCTTTTATTTAAACTATCTGTCCCTTTTTAATATTCTGTATTCCTATTTTCCATTTATTTTATTCTTGAAGAGTGTGTAAATAATCTTCTTTCCATTTAATCCATAAGTCTCTCTTCATTTTTTAAATTAATTTCCACCTATCCAAATTTCTAATTTCATCTGACACTGTTTCAATGGGGCCGAATATTGGCCTTCCAATAATAAAATGACCTGGTGTTAATAAATCCAAATCGTCAATATCATTTGAAGCCGTACACAACGGGCGTGAATTCAGTACAGCTTCAATTTGACATAAGAGGGTTGCCATTACCTCGTAGGTTATTTCACCGATTTTACCCCAGCTTCACAAATACCTCCAAAGTGAGGTCCTGCCGGGGGGATAAAGTGCCACTTGATTTGTTCTCTTTCTAATATTGGATCCACTTTTATATTGTCCTTAAGGGATCTCTGGTATTCTTCGTCCAATTTACGCGAAGCTCCCACAAAATTCGTTCCATTATTCGAAAAAATTTTTGCACATGTTCCTCTTCTTAAAAAAAATCTTCTAAGTGCAGCTAGACAGTCATCCAAAGCTAGATCGCTGACAACTTCCAAATGAATTGGCTTTGTTGCCATGCACACAAATACGGCAATATATCCCTTATAAGATTTCTGCCCACGGTTTTTAGAACATCGGATATGGTAAGGTCCGGCGAAGTCTTCCCCTGTATTTGTAAAAGGGTTTGACATTGTTATTCTGTATATCAGCAGATTTCCCATAATTTGTTATGCCGTATTCTGCCGATACCTAGAACAGGTAACACACTCCTTAAGCTGTTGCTTTAAACAGTTTCTTAGCCCAAATATCCAATACTTTCGCTGGATATAATTTCGCATCAGATTAATTCCACCGTGCAATGTTTCTTTATGTGCATTATTGATAATTAAAAACGTTAATTGACACTTATTTAAAATCAAGGGATGTTTAACCTCTATTTCCTTTTTATTAACTAAGAACTGAATTGCATAGCTTGTTGATTTTCAATATCAATATCTTGGCGATCTTAATCTCATTAACTGTCAAATATGATGGAAATTCTTTATTTTCTGTTTTTATTTGAATAAATATTAATATATATTCAATGACTCTTTCTAGTTTATGCATACACGAGTATTTCTGTAATAACTCATTAATTATGTTAGCTTTATCGATTATGAACGTTGTGTAAACAATTATTTTTTCTTCCATCTGCTCTTTTGGCCAATCTTCTTTAGATTTCGCTAGCCACTGAGGACCCTTCCACCAAATTTCAAAATCTTTCAGCTTATCTGCTTTTGATGCTTTTCTAATTTCGTCAGTTCTACGCTTAATAAACTTGTCTCCATTCTTTATCCAGGCTAGAGTAATCGTAGAATCACTCCAAGCATAACTTTCTGCTTCACTTCCAACCGCTATTTTCACCCATTCAATCAATTTTGCTAGAAGATGAGCTGCACAAAGTTCTAATTTGGGAATGGTTTTCCGATTCTTCTTCGGATTAACCTTGCTTTTGCTGGCTATTATAATTGAAGAACCATCTACTTTTACATTCACTACGGCAGAATAAGCTTTCTCGGATGCATCGGCAAAACCATGAATTGCATCGGATTACTATGCTGAGAATTAATCCATCTTGGTATCCGAATGCTCACTAATGCTGTCAAATTGTCTTTAAATGCATTCCATTCACGAGTATACTGATCTGATAGTTCTTCATCCCAATTTTTGTCTGACAACAAAAGTTTTTGCATAAACAATTTTCCAACAATTGTAATTGTAGATAAAAGTATTATTTTGTTAGTTTTTTTAGTAGGTTCATAATGGAAGTTGAACTTAAACTTGTCTTTAACTGGCTCCCATTGAAGTCCTAATGTTTTGATGGATTCATTCTCTTTGTTCAGGGTAGCATCAGATTGTTGCCGCGCACTGTGCGCTCCGATCCCAAGTTGCTCTCGCACGCTCGTGGGCGCTCTCGCGATCCACACGTCGCTCTCTCCACTAGTTTGTAAGCATAGCTTGGACATAAGTTTTACTCTCGCTTCCACCTCCGTTTCAATCGGCCGCACTTGTTGCATCGTTTCGCATATCCATACATATTTAAACCTACGCCCAGAAATACTGAATATTGCTAAAGATAAATAAAAACATTGTGCTGAAACAGAAATCGACGCTCTGCTTCTTTTGGTTTTTTGGTCGGAACATCAACGGACCCGCCCTCCTACAAACACTCTTCAATGGTTAGTACTTTATTTTTATACCCGGTACTCGAAGAGTAAAGGGGTATATTAGATTTGTGCAAAAAATTAATGTGTGTAACAACCAGAAGGAAGCGTTTCCGACCCCATAAAGTATATATGTTCTTGATCAGCATCAATAGCCGAGTCGATATAGCTATGTCTGTCCCTCCGTCTGTCCGTCTGTCCGTCTTCATTAGCGCCTATAGCTCAAAGACCATAAAAGCTAGAGGAACACTATTTTGTATCCAGACTCCTGTCCTATCGCACTGTTACAAGTGTATTTCAAAATTTCGTCCCGCCCCCTTCCGCCCACTCCAAGGACGAAAATCTGTGGCATGCACAATTTTAAAGATACGAGAAAACTAAAAACGCAGAATCGTAGCGAATGACAATATCTATCAGAGTGTTGAATCTGGATCAGATCGGATAATAAATATATCCACAATGAAGAAAACCATTTCGAAATGCATCTTTCCCTCTCGCTCTCTCTCACACACAGGGTTGGGCGCTGTGCCCATTCGTCCAGATGAGCGCCTAGATCTCAGAGACTATAAGAGCTAGAGCAACCAAACTCTCTATCCATGCTCCTGTGATATCACGTCAGTACAAGTGTATTTCAAAATTCGGCCACGCCCCCTTCCGCCCCCACAAAAGATGAAAATCTACAATTTTGAAGATACGGGAAAACCAAAAACGCAGAATCATAGAAAATGACTATATCTATCAGAGTATTGAATTTGGATCAGATCGGATAATAAATATAGTCAGAAGGAACAAATGAAATTTCAGTGGCCTCCCAAGCGCAGACTGATTCCCTCTCTCTCTCGCACACAGTCGTGTATGTATATGTAGGAAGTAGATGAAAACATGTAGAAATGGCAGATGTAAAAAATGTATGTAAACAAATATGGAAACATCTAATAGATCAAAATCTCCGAAAAGGTTCGACTTAAATTTTTTTTTTTTTGGCTAAAATTAAATTTTTCCCTTTTGCGAACATGTAATAAATTACAACAAGCTCACATGCATATATACTGACTGAGTACCGGGTATAAAATAGAGCCGCGGCGTAGACGCGGCTCACAACGTTCCCCCTCGTTTTCGTTAAGAAAATGGTTAACGGTTAGTACTTTATTTTTTTCGTTATGGAAAAAAAACTACCGATGGTCCACTTACCCGCTCAAAGTTGGATGCTTGCCACCG
>CAXALB010000027.1:0-63854 GCA_963969585.1 Drosophila helvetica | reverse complement strand
CTGCTCCGAACAGTATGTATTTGGAGCTGCTGGGTTTGTATATATGTATGTACATATGTAGGCAGGAATAATAATGTATGTCGACCGGTGGAAACGGGGGTGAAAACGTAACTGACTAGCTTACAATCTATGCTTATACGGCTAATGCCGTGTGGATCGTGGGAGCGACCGTGAGAGCGCGAGAGCTCCCACGAGCGCGCGAGAGTGAGCTTGGACCGGACCGCACTCTTCTGCACAGTGCGCGGCAACAATCTGCTGCTACTCTGAACACTAAGGTTGTAAAGCATCGTTATAGTGGACAGGGCTATTTACATTTTGTTTTGAGATTTAACCAAACTTTTTAATTATATCAAACTAAATTTTCTGTAGGTTAAAATTGTAAAATGGAGCGAAAAGAGAACTTGGCATTGAAAGCTGATGTGTTGCGTCGGAAGTTGTCGGAGTTGCAATTGAGTACGATTGGATTAAAAGAGGATTAACAACAGAGATTGTTGTCACATTATGAAGCAAATAAGGAGGGTGTGTCGGATACGGAGGATGATGGTGAAGACAATAAATCAGTGTCATCCGCGTCAACAGCTATCAATTGGCAAAATGGAGCAAGCTGGCATCAAGGGCTAGGAGTAGAGAGGCAGGGTAGATCGTGGGCAGGATCGAAGTCCCCAGATATCGATCAATGGATAGAAGAGCTAGAAGAACCAGCTACAGTTATTCGTGTATGTAAAACAGTTGCTTTGTGTGTAACACCTAGAAGGAAGCTTTTCCGACCCCATAAATTATATATATTCTTGATCAACATCAATAGCCGAGTCGCTGAAGCATAACGGTTTCGAATCCAAATTTTGAAGCGTCCGTATGAATCTCCGTTAAAAGCGACTGATCATAAAGCTTTAGAACTGGTCCACTTATCAACGCTCCTTTCAATTTCTCGAAAACTACTAAATGTTTCTCCTGAAATTTGGACAATTAAACCATATCCTTCCACAAATCTACGAAATTGTGACGTCAATCCTAGAAATCGTCGTGGAATCGGAAAATCAGCAACTGCTCGAGTTTTCTCATCTCCTGGTTTGATACTACCGTTTTCGAACACATACCCTAAGAAATGTACCGTCCGCTTCAATATCTGACACTTACCCCAATTTATACGCAAGCCATTTCTCTCTGCTACTTCTAGAACACGTTTACCCCTATACTCTTCGAGTACCGAGTATAAAAATCATCACCCATCTTATTCGGCTCTCATTCAGTGCCCACTTGACTCTTAGGCAGATTCAACTCATCTCCACTGAGATTTATTCATTTTTCATATGACTTATTCTTTCGATTCCAATGTAGCAATTTCAAAATATACCGATCCCCATTAAGCAAATCCCCATTTCAGCAAAATATAATCACCAACTTTGTGTCTGTGAACTGCTGCACTATTCTTATCAAATCTGAGTTTGTCATACCCAGCTAGCTATTTCTTAGGTGGTTGGTTGTTCCCTTCGCCAACTTGCCTTACTCGCAATTTCAATAAAACACTACACATCGTTCGGATAATTATCATCCTCTCAAGTTCATTCAAACTCTTCGTCCGACCAGGACGGATCACAACAATCACATTAAACTCATCGTCTGACCAGGACGGATCACAATAAACAGAAAAGATACCGAATGGTATTTTCGAGGGTCACACTATAGGCGGAGATACGATAGCGAAAGAGGAGGAAAGGAAGCCGACCGACGGGGGATCTTTCACTTCGACGAGAACCAGAGAGCAACGCGCACGCACCGAAACATAAAACCCTCCGTTCGTAACAAGCCACGGCGACACGTGTACGTAATAAGCTGTTTGACTTCCGCCTCAGTTCCTAACTGACAACGTTGGCATTTCTTTGCCCCGCGCCGTCTAAATCTATGACTACGCGCGTCCTCGATCCCGCTGTCTTTACACGTAAGTTCGAATCTAGATCCAGTGGTGCAGCCAGGGTCGCAGCATAGGTCCTTCGATTAGCAATAAAGATACAATAAGAAACGCCTATCAACTACAAATTTCTTTTAGAGGACCCTGGACAAGCTGATCTCACCCCAGCCTGAAATAGGTTCCTTACATCATCGTCTGAGCAAGACGGAAAACACTAAGTTCCATCTGATCTTGGACCATTGGACGGAACACACCAAGTCCCAACTGGACTCATCGTCTCTCAAAGATGGAATACACATAGTCACATAGTAATCGGGTCACTCATTAAGACCACTTTTATCGATTAATTTTCCAGTAAAACCAGGGTGTTGGAAGCTGCCGAGCTTTTTCGGCCGCTCTGACTCCACATTTTCAAAATTAAAGTTTTTCTCCGTTTTTAGTTTAAAGTTTAAACATATATTTGAGGGCGTGCCGAGATGTGAGTGTGGGCGTGAGTTTGAGATTGTAACAGATAACCAAGCAGGAGGCTAGGCTGGACCCGTATTCGAGCAGATGGTGGGGATGACCGAGATCCATGCACGCGTTGCGGCCGGTCTATTGGTTAGTCGGGTAGAGTGGGGGTGGGTTGGGATGAGATCGTGTCAAAGGCTCGGGAATTAAACTCAAGGACAAATAAGTTTCGCGTGCGGGTCTAGATTCAGACGGAAAAATTAACAAAAAAAAAAAAAAAAAAGAACAAGGAGGGAAGGATTCAACAGCTGTGTGAAGTCGAGCGAGAGTTGCTAATAAGTTGGCGGTCGACGCATAGACACCTCAATATCGGGTCGTTTCACTCGTAACTCTATATGTATGTATTAAAAGATTACGTTCATAGATAAACACTCACATTCATGTCAATCCATCGATGAAAGCGCTTCCATGTTGTTGAGGAGGGTGGCTGTAAACGTTTAAAGATCAGTGTATGGAACATATATGGCTATGCACGAGTATTGGTTTTTTTTTTTCTGTTCTCCCTCTTTGTTACACTCTTTATTCAAAATCTCGGCGTTACACCGCAAAACCAACAAACAAAAACCGAATTACTGCGCGGCGGATCTCTTTTATCTTACTTTACGTTGTTTTACTTAAGCGCTATTAATATTTTAGGTTGTTGCAAGCAGGGTCGTTCTAAGGGTGTTCGCCCGGTCTTCTTTCACAACGCAAGAGAAATAGAAAAAAAAATCACAATCAGGGGCATTGGAGAGATTCTGCCAAGACTAAACTTGGGTTTCGCTAAGGCGAACGTTGATCGTCACTGCTGCACTATAACGACGTTAGTTTGTTTCTTTTTCTCTTTCTTCTGTCTTTGGCTTCTCCTTTTACATTCCGTCTGCGGGAGTCTGGCGAGCGGGGGACGCAATGAAGAGATACATAACGCTCCCGAAAACTCTCCTCAGGTCTGGTCGATGCGGCGTGAGAGAGTTAGATCCAAACGGAGCTCGCTCTCGTGAGAGGAACTGTCCGCTTCCAGTGCATGTACCGCTACGCGTACAGCTATGTTCTCTCGTGCGTGTTCCACCCTACGAGTATAGGTACATAGGTATATGTACAACCGCTGGCACGTAGCTTTTAGAGGGACAGTGTCTCCCGCATGTAGGCACACGCCCAGCCTCACTGCGTAGGGAAGCTACGGTAACGGAATCACTGGTCTGGGTATTTCGGCACTATATACAGCACGGTAGATGGCAATTCCCAGGGTTTATGTCCGTAGCCCTACAGCTAGGATTCGTACGGTCTTACGTATGGCCAAACCTGTAAATAGGTTTTGGGGGAACCGAACTATATTTTCCGATGGCCATCTGTTGGGATATCTGGAAACTCACCCGAAAGGGTCCGGCCTTTAAATTGTTTAGGTAGCTAAGTTTCCTGACTCCGATAATACTTCGTGGAGATCGTGGATCGTACCGCATGTTAGACCATGCGGTACTTGAGCACTCGCGATCGAGGTTAGGTTTACGTTTTTATACCCGGTACTCGAAGAGTAAAGGGGTATATTAGATTTGTGCAAAAAATTAATGTGTGTAACACCCAGAAGGAAGCGTTTCCGACCCCATAAAGTATATATATTCTTGATCAGTATCAATAGCCGAGTCGATATAGCTATGTCTGTCTGTCCGTCCGTCCGTCCGTGCGTCCGTCCGTCTGTCCGTCTGTCCTACTTCATTAGCGCCTATAGCTCAAAGACTATAAAAGCTAGAGGAACACAATTTTGTATCCAGACTCCTGTCCTATCGCACTGTTACAAGTGTATTTAACAATTTCGCCCCGCCCCCTTCCGACCACTCCAAGGACGAAATACAGTGGCATGCAAAATTTTAAAGATACGAGAAAACTAAAAACGCAGAATCGTAGAGAATGGCAATATCTATCAGGATCAGATCGACTCATAATTATAGCCACAATGAAGAAAACCATTTCGAAATGCATCGTTCCCTCTCGCTCTCTCTCACACACAGGGTTGGCCGCTGTGCCCATTCGTCCAAATGAGCGCCTAGATCTCAGAGACTATAAGAGCTAGAGCAACCAAACTCTCTATCCATGCTCCTGTGATATCACGTCAGTACAAGTGTATTTCTAAATTTGGCCACGCCCCCTTCCGCCCCCACAAAAGACGAAAATCTACAATTTTGAAGATACGGGAAAACCAAAAACGCAGAATCATAGAAAATGACTATATCTATCAGAGTATTGAATTTGGATCAGATCGGATCATAAATATAGTCAGAAGGAACAAATGAAATTTCAGTGGCCTCCCAAGCGCAGACTGATTCCCTCTCTCTCTCTCGCACACAGCCGTGTATGTATATGTAGGAAGTAGATAGAAACATGTAGAAATGGCAGATGTAAAAAATTTATGTAAACAAATATGGAAACATCTAATAGATCAAAATCTCCGAAAAGGTTCGACTTAAATTTTTTTTTTTTTGGCTTAAATTAAATTTTTCCCTTTTGCGAACATGTAATAAATTACAACAAGCTCACATTCATATATACTGACTGAGTACCGGGGATAAAGTAGACGCGGCGTAGACGCGGCTCACAACATTCCCCCTCGTTTTTTTTTTGTATTATTCGGCCATTTGCGATTTTTTTTTTTTATCGCTGGCCTCCACTTTACCTTGCATCTCCGATGTTGTGGATTTATATTTTTTATTTTTTCAAATTTTTGTTCGATGTATCAGGCCTCGAACACGTACATTCGCGTAATATTTTGTTTTACACGACAAAAAATACTGCCTGTATAGCATGTATTTTTGTTTTTTATACCCGGTACTCGAAGAGTAAAGGGGTATATTAGATTTGTGCAAAAAATTAATGTGTGTAACACCCAGAAGGAAGCGTTTCCGACCCCATAAAGTATATATATTCTTGATCAGCATCAATAGCCGAGTCGATATAGCTATGTCTGTCTGTCCGTCCGTCTGTCCGTCTGTCCGTCTGTCCGTCCGTCCGTCTTCATTAGCGCCTATAGCTCAAAGACCATAAAAGCTAGAGGAACACTATTTTGTATCCAGACTCCTGTCCTATCGCACTGTTACAAGTGTATTTCAAAATTTCGCCCCGCCCCCTTCCGCCCACTCCAAGGACGAAAATCTGTGGCATGCACAATTTTAAAGATACGAGAAAACTAAAAACGCAGAATCGTAGAGAATGACAATATCTATCAGAATGTTGAATCTGGATCAGATCGACTCATAAATATAGCCACAATGAAGAAAACAATTTCGAAATGCATCGTTCCCTCTCGCTCTCTCTCACACACAGGGGTAGGCGCTATGCCTGATCGAATTTTTTGACGCCTAGTTCTCAGAGACTATAAGAGCTAGAACCACCAAACTTTCTATCCAAGCTCCTGTGATATCAAACCGAGACGAGTTTGTTTTAAAATTTGGCCACGCCCCCTTCCGCCCCCACAAAAGATGAAAATCTACAATTTTGAAGATACGGGAAAACCAAAAACGCAGAATCATAGAAAATTACTATATCTATCAGAGTATTGAATTTGGATCAGATCGGATCATAAATATAGTCAGAAGGAACAAATGAAATTTCAGTGGCCTCCCAAGCGCAGACTGATTCCCTCTCTCTCTCGCACACAGCCGTGTATGTATATGTAGGAAGTAGATAAAAACATGTAGAAATGGCAGATGTAAAAAATTTATGTTAACCAATATGGAAACATCTAATAGATCAAAATCTCCGAAAAGGTTCGACTTAAATTGTTTTTTTTTGGCTAAAATTTAATTTTTTCCTTTTGCGAACATGTAATAAATTACAACAAGCTCACATTCATATATACTGACTGAGTACCGGGGATAAAGTAGACGCGGCGTAGACGCGGCTCACAACATTCCCCCTCGTTTTTTTTTTGTATTATTCGGCCATTTGCGATTTTTTTTTTTTATCGCTGGCCTCCACTTTACCTTGCATCTCCGATGTTGTGGATTTATATTTTTTATTTTTTCAAATTTTTGTTCGATGTATCAGGCCTCGAACACGTACATTCGCGTAATATTTTGTTTTACACGACAAAAAATACTGCCTGTATAGCATGTATTTTTGTTTTTTATACCCGGTACTCGAAGAGTAAAGGGGTATATTAGATTTGTGCAAAAAATTAATGTGTGTAACACCCAGAAGGAAGCGTTTCCGACCCCATAAAGTATATATATTCTTGATCAGCATCAATAGCCGAGTCGATATAGCTATGTCTGTCTGTCCGTCCGTCTGTCCGTCTGTCCGTCTGTCCGTCCGTCCGTCTTCATTAGCGCCTATAGCTCAAAGACCATAAAAGCTAGAGGAACACTATTTTGTATCCAGACTCCTGTCCTATCGCACTGTTACAAGTGTATTTCAAAATTTCGCCCCGCCCCCTTCCGCCCACTCCAAGGACGAAAATCTGTGGCATGCACAATTTTAAAGATACGAGAAAACTAAAAACGCAGAATCGTAGAGAATGACAATATCTATCAGAATGTTGAATCTGGATCAGATCGACTCATAAATATAGCCACAATGAAGAAAACAATTTCGAAATGCATCGTTCCCTCTCGCTCTCTCTCACACTCTCTCGCTCTCTCTCCGAAAAGGTTCGACTTAAATTGTTTTTTTTTGGCTAAAATTTAATATTTTCCTTTTGCGAACATGTAATAAATTACAACAAGCTCACATACATATATACTGACTGAGTACCGGGTATAAAGTAGAGCCGCGGCGCAGACGCGGCTCATAACGTTCCCCCTCGTTATTAATATAAACTTACGTTTTATTAATTTATACTCGGTTTCTTACTCCAAGAGGGAAAACCAGAGTTTTTTATGTGTGCTACCTTTAGCTGTAGGTATACTTGACACTTCTGCAGTTTTTAAGGAGCTGGTTTAACTCCGTTTAACTCTAATGAGACCTACTACATGCAAACAACATGTGTTAACAGATTTGGGTTTGACGTACGTATGTATATGATTTTATGGTCGAACTGTATGTGTCCTTTTTCTCAAGTGGCCTCCTTCAAGTGGACTGTATTGTTTATTGGTTGGCCTTTGTCGGTTCCTGTTCATGTTTTATGAACACACACCCTAGCAGTCATAAATTACTTATTTTATGTACGTTATATATAGATCAGTTCAGTGCGATACAATAATTAATGTTCTGCTTGAAGAGTATGCTTGAAATAAATATGAGCGAATAGATTTCTTATTCCTAGTGACCTGGTGGCATAAGAGAGATCGGGTGAGAAGTTTAAGGGATTTCCTTCTGCATTAATGGAAATCATGGAAGGGTGGGCATGGAAACGTGCGGGTCGAATATCACCTCAAGGCCTCGCGCATACAATCTTTTGGAGCTGACCGACAAAGAAACCTTTTGTTTCACTCTCGTCTTATTTTGCTTTCGTGCGTGTATGCTATACATATCCATCGGTTGACTTCGGCGTTTAGCTCCCGTTAGAGTCACAGAACCAGAGAATCCCTACCGACCGTGGCCTCGACATTCGATCTCTCCACTCCTCAGCGATTTCTTAATGAAATCGTTGTCCTACTGGAAATCATTTGATTTTCGTTTAGTACGCTTATTTTTCATCCGGTCTCCTGCCCTATCACACTTATTTTATTTCATTTATTTCTTTATTTATTTTTAGAAATTCGCCAAAAGTCCAGGAATGCCTGTAAGGCCTTAAGTGACCAAACAAATCCCGTATCTAGATAAAATTGTATTAAAAGTATTGTTTTTAGGAAATATTTGTTTGTTTACCTTTTTTCTCCATACTCACATATGTTTTTGTTGTTTTTTTAGTGGTGATAGTTCCACGATGGGCAGATCAGGGTGGAAATATTCGGAAAATCGGACAAACTCGATTGAAACTCCACCAAAACTCAACTTTTTTGGCTAAAATTAATTTTTTCCCTTTTACGAACATGTAATAAAAAGCGAAGAGAGCGGTCCTTATTTCGTCGACCCCATGATCACAAGGGGTGGGGCACAAGTAGGGATCGGGGTTTCATGGAGGTGCTGACCGTGGGCGCCGGAGATGATCGAGGCGATCGCCGTACGTCTTTTTGGGCATCCACTGGTCTACGCACTACGATGGGTAGGAGGAATGCACACAGCCAACAATTAGGGCGTCCCAAAGGGTCGAGACAGCCGCCGAACGGCACCTTAAGACACGCAGTATCCTATGCTACAGCGACTCCAACTAGAATCACCGAATGGTCTAAGCAATCGCCGGACGCGCGTTCCGGGGTCCGTTGAAGCACACACTACAAAATGGGGGAGGGGTAAGGAACACGCGGGGACGCCAATCAGCGTCTCCAAATGCCGAGACAAACGGCGGAGGGCTCCTTGGGATCCGCGTGTCTATACACTACAATAGGGAGAGTGACACACAGTGTCGTCAATCAACGCGTCCAAAGGCCGAGACAAACGTCGGACGGCATCCTGGGACTTGTGTGACTACACACTACAAGGAGGAAAGGGGAGGGGATACATATAGAGACGCCAACCGATATCGCCAAATAGTATGGGGAAACGCCGGACGACACTTTAGGGAAGTTCCTAGACTACCCGCTACGTTGGTGGGAGGGAGAAAATAGGAGCATATGATACATAAACCCAGTGTTAATCTCCGAAAATACTTCCCGGACCCAGCAGTTTTGACACGGACGGCTTGCTTTTGCATTTATTCAAGTTTGTTCAGATCCAAGATCTGTGGCTGCAGTCTAGCAGGGAATGAGAGACTCGACGATTATGCGACGGTGAACAGCGTGAGTGAGAATGAGGGGGACACGAAAAGTCAAGAACCGTGGCTGCGGTCGAGCATAACATGAGAGATTCGACGGTTAAAATAACGGAATCTCAGAAGACAGGCACTCTCACTGTCTTTCTCACATAAACTTTCCTTTCTTGCGCACCAAATGAATTTTTTGGTATTTAACTGCACAGCAACGAATGTATTGTTTAATTTATATGTTTTTTAAAGAAACGCGATTAACAAATGGCTTTAATCATGTCGGGGTCACCAATGTTTGAGATGCCAGGCTTTTTTGGCCCTTTTTATGTCCAGAAACAAAATGAGAACGATTATTTGTTTATTTGTTTGTTTAATTGTTTATTTATACCGGTGGCTAGCATAAGTCGATGGCTTGCCCTTTGCCCAACCAGATAAATGTCACGAGATGAAATATGCAACCAATGCGCACTAGCATAGCACTACATTTCGCAACGTCGGCAGATAAATGCTAGAGCCGAGGCGGCGGCTGGGGAGAGCCCTTAGCATAGAGAGAGCGCAGCAGCGCTGCCGAACGTTAGCGCTTACATAAGTTGTTGTATTAATCTTAAGTACAGTGGGTTTGAATTACGATGATGCTGCTGGCCCGAACGATTCTCATTATTTTTTTTTTTTAATTATCATTGCTTTCTTTCCCTCGTTTGTTTCTTATTCAATACAGCTTACATTTATTCTTTTAACCCAGTCTCACTAACTTATCAGTTTGCCTAGCATTTACTTCTTCACCAAAGAACAACTCAATCTAAATTTTCCCCATTTGCCATTTCATAATTCTTTGCCTGTTTACGCAATTCAGCCTTCTTAGCCGATCGCTAATCATTACTCATTTTCCATGTCCAACGTGGACTTCTCATCCTACCTGGACGGAACTTACACAGTGTAACTTATCTCTACTCGTTCCACCTGGACGGAACTTATTCATCATTATTTCAAACAGAACGAGGGGAACCGTCCCTACTTTATACCCGGTACTCAGTCAGTATATATGTATGTGAGCTTGTTGTAATTTATTACATCTTCGCAAAGGGGACAAATTTAATTTTAGCAAAAAAAGAAAAAGTTTTTTACATCTGTCTTATCTACATGTCTAAATATCCACATATCTATGTAGAATGCGGTTTTGGTAGCGGAGTGACAAAGAACACCAGAAGCGGTCTCACCATTTTGCCTCTGTCTCTGCTCCAATAGATATCGATACATATCGTACTCATTTTTGCAACTAAAAGAGAGTGTGGTAATATATCGCGGGACTCAAGCGCTGCCAACATCTCGATAATACAGCACACATAATTTGTTAAACTTAACCGAAACCAAGTCGAATAAATAAACTACATATCTATAATTTAAACAATTAGACAGTCAGTGTTCTAACTCATTAGAAGGAAGACACTGCAAATTTGGGGGCTCAACCGAGGTGTGGCCTACCATTCGACAAAGTTTGCAGTAATATTTGGAAAATAAGAACCTGAAATTCGGAGGCAATTCGCAAAGAAGATCGAAAAGTCGGCATAAGCAAATTGGCTGGAGTGCGGCAAAGATAGCAGCAGTGGGACAGCGAAGCAGCAAGAATTTCATCACGAGGCAAAGTAACGCGCACTCATACAGGCTGCGAGTAGCGGCAACTCACACATACAAAGCAGGAAAGCATCTCGTGGACACGAGGTGCAGGCAGTGGTGAAGCGAAAAACAAGCAAGACATTGGATCTGGGTGTATCATCGTTGCGTGCGTGTAGGATCGTGTAGGCCAAGGGCTGTTGCACGGGTTTTGGCAGCAGACGAAGATGACCAGAACGTTCCTGTTGAGTTTGGAAGTCTTCGAAGTGTGTGCGACGCGACAAAGAGTGAGTCGGCGACAAAAAGCGGTGCACACGAAGAGAGCGGGACGGCGACGAACAACGGTGCGAGAGAGCGGGACGACAACGTGAGTAGTGGCATCATCGAGAGAGAGACCAATCTAGCTGTTCAGCGTTGCCGGAAAGTTTTTATATTCTAAGGTTGTAAAGCATCGTTATAGTGGACAGGGCTATTTACATTTTGTTTTGAGATTTAACCAAACTTTTTAATTATATCAAACTAAATTTTCTGTAGGTTAAAATTGTAAAATGGAGCGAAAAGAGAACTTGGCATTGAAAGCTGATGTGTTGCGTCGGAAGTTGTCGGAGTTGCAATTGAGTACGATTGGATTAAAAGAGGATTAACAACAGAGATTGTTGTCACATTATGAAGCAAATAAGGAGGGTGTGTCGGATACGGAGGATGATGGTGAAGACAATAAATCAGTGTCATCCGCGTCAACAGCTATCAATTGGCAAAATGGAGCAAGCTGGCATCAAGGGCTAGGAGTAGAGAGGCAGGGTAGATCGTGGGCAGTGTTACACAATTTTCAGGATCGAAGTCCCCAGATATCGATCAATGGATAGAAGAGCTAGAAGAACCAGCTACAGTTATTCGTGTATGTAAAACAGTTGCTTTGTGTGTAACACCTAGAAGGAAGCTTTTCCGACCCCATAAAGTATATATATTCTTGATCAACATCAATAGCCGAGTCGCTGAAGCATAACGGTTTCGAATCCAAATTTTGAAGCGTCCGTATGAATCTCCGTTAAAAGCGACTGATCATAAAGCTTTAGAACTGGTCCACTTATCAACGCTCCTTTCAATTTCTCGAAAACTACTAAATGTTTCTCCTGAAATTTGGACAATTAAACCATATCCTTCCACAAATCTACGAAATTGTGACGTCAATCCTAGAAATCGTCGTGGAATCGGAAAATCAGCAACTGCTCGAGTTTTCTCATCTCCTGGTTTGATACTACCGTTTTCGAACACATACCCTAAGAAATGTACCGTCCGCTTCAATATCTGACACTTACCCCAATTTATACGCAAGCCATTTCTCTCTGCTACTTCTAGAACACGTTTACCCCTATACTCTTCGAGTACCGAGTATAAAAATCATCACCCATCTTATTCGGCTCTCATTCAGTGCCCACTTGACTCTTAGGCAGATTCAACTCATCTCCACTGAGATTTATTCATTTTTCATATGACTTATTCTTTCGATTCCAATGTAGCAATTTCAAAATATACCGATCCCCATTAAGCAAATCCCCATTTCAGCAAAATATAATCACCAACTTTGTGTCTGTGAACTGCTGCACTATTCTTATCAAATCTGAGTTTGTCATACCCAGCTAGCTATTTCTTAGGTGGTTGGTTGTTCCCTTCGCCAACTTGCCTTACTCGCAATTTCAATAAAACACTACACATCGTTCGGATAATTATCATCCTCTCAAGTTCATTCAAACTCTTCGTCCGACCAGGACGGATCACAACAATCACATTAAACTAATCGTCTGACCAGGACGGATCACAATAAACAGAAAAGATACCGAATGGTATTTTCGAGGGTCACACTATAGGCGGAGATACGATAGCGAAAGAGGAGGAAAGGAAGCCGACCGACGGGGGATCTTTCACTTCGACGAGAACCAGAGAGCAACGCGCACGCACCGAAACATAAAACCCTCCGTTCGTAACAAGCCACGGCGACACGTGTACGTAATAAGCTGTTTGACTTCCGCCTCAGTTCCTAACTGACAACGTTGGCATTTCTTTGCCCCGCGCCGTCTAAATCTATGACTACGCGCGTCCTCGATCCCGCTGTCTTTACACGTAAGTTCGCATCTAGATCCAGTGGTGCAGCCAGGGTCGCAGCATAGGTCCTTCGATTAGCAATAAAGATACAATAAGAAACGCCTATCAACTAAAAATTTCTTTTAGAGGACCCTGGACAAGCTGATCTCACCCCAGCCTGAAATAGGTTCCTTACATATAATAATAATCTGAATGGTTTTAACAGACGTCCGTCTGGGGTAAAGAGCACAAAAGAAAAGACCAGACACGCGCCAGTCTCCATCCGCTTGAGCTCTTGTTCCGCTCGTTCCCTCTTTACCACGCCTTGACGGTTAGCTCTGTTAATCCTATGTCACTTTTGCATTAGACTCGCGACGATCCCACGGAGCGATACAAATGTTTTTTGGCCATCTTCAGTGGTGCCTCCCACAAGCCCACGAAATGAGGCGAGTTGGGTTGTATAAATCTCCAATCGAAGCCGTTGTTGATGCAGATGAAGACGCTGATGTAGCATTTGATAGGCGATTGCGCCCATCTGGCCTGTAGTAGAAGGAACGCCAGTAGTCGATTCCAGTGATGCTGAATGCAGGCGAATCCTGTATTCGATCCTTCGGTAGGTCAGCCATGAGGTGCTCTACAAGACGAGGTATGGATCTGCAGCACATGACGCATTTCCGCAATGCGCGTGCCACAGTTTTCAGGCCGCCGATGGGCCAGAACTGTAAGCGAATCAGGTGGGCCCGTTGAACGATGTGTCTTAACAGATGTGATTCTTTGCGAAGGGCCTTAGATGAGATATCAGGTGACCTCATCCTACTGATGAACTTCTGAGTTGATGTGCGTAAACGAAAGCGAGATGTTGTCCACGTAGAAGTCCTGTAGAATGGTTTCCAACCCCTATGGATCTAGGGAAGAAATTTTGCTTGCTGATGTTTAGCGCGAATAGGTAAAACGATGCAGGCTGAATACGATGGTTGATTCTGTTTGATTTGACCACTTCCCAAACTTGACGAACCAAGTCATCGAGCCGAGTGCTGTGATTGGTGCGAAGATTGGGTTTCGATAAACGACAAGAGAGTGGGGCCCGAGTGCCCGCCACTATACAGATTCCATCCGAATTGATCACTTCCCAAAATCGATGAACCAATTCATCAAGCCGAGTGCTGTGATTGGCGTCATCCAAGGATTGGGATGCGATGAGCGACGGGAGAGTGGTGGCCGAATGCCCGCCACTAGACAGAATCCATCCGAAGTGATGCGATCATTTCACCGCTGCGGCTGGTGAAACGATTGGTCAGCAAGCCGGATGTGCGACGGTATACACCAATTAGCTGTGCTAATTGACGAGCGAGGTTGATGATCCGTGATCGTCTGGGCACGAACGGGAGTGATGCTAGTGGTGAACTCTGAAATCCTCGATTTCAGAACGAGATTCACCGAGACACCTTCAGTTGAGAAACTAGCATCTCCTATGCCAGAGACTTCGGTAAGAAATTTGGTTATGCCACGTTGTAGCTGATTAGCTAGACGAGTAGTGCGCGACTTGGCACGAAAGTTCCGGCGCTGGTTTTGACGAGAACGACGACAATGGCTGATAACACAGCATCAGGCGGACTTTTGGATAAGAGAGGTTGTGTCAAGGAGAGCAACAATGAGGGTGACAATTACGATCTGAACCCCACTCGAGGGTGTGTCATCCGAGGCGTAGCCGATATTTATATTGTCGACACTCATTTATAGCTGCGTTTTGCTTTAAATGTTTTTTCCGCTAAACTTTTTCCAAGGCCGGTTGCGCAGATATAACGATGAGAACGTTATTGATCAGGAATGTGGCAAATTCAGGCAGAGAGATGCACCGAAATGTGAAATCGACGGCAACAAAATTTATGTGTGTGCACATACAGAGATCATAAGCGACGACCGAGAATGCCGCAACGCAACGAAAGCGAAGACGAGCAAATGTATATGTGTGTGTGTGCACTGCGCCGGCACAGAGGGCACAAGCGATGAAGCAAACGACGAAAGAGGAGACGACGAAAGCTAACGGATTTCGCTTAGAACTCTATGCAGCCGGTCTCGACAGTGCGTTGCGCAGGCTGAAACAGACGGCGAAAGAGAACACGAAAACGAATAGCGGCCCGCTAGAAACTGTCACAACGACTTTTGTTTCGCTACTTTTTCGACGAATGTTGGGTTAAATCTTTGATGCAGATTTAACTCAATGTTTTTGAAAACTTTTTTCACTCAAAGGTCACGGGGATCACGTCGGGTTCACCAAAATGTTGGAAGCTGCCGAGCTTTTTCGGCCGCTCTGACTCCACATTTACAAAATTAAAGTTTTTCTCCGTTTTTAGTTTAAAGTTTATAAAAAAATTTAATTTTAGCTAAAAAAAAAAAATTTAAGTCGAACCTTTTCGGAGATTTTGATCTATTAGATGTTTCCATATTTGTTTACATAAATTTTTTACATCTGCCATTTCTACATGTTTTTATCAGTCTGCGCTTGGGAGGCCACTGAAATTTCATTTGTTCCTTCTGACTATATTTATGCTCCGATCTGATCCAAATTCAATACTCTGATAGATATAGTCATTTTCTATGATTCTGCGTTTTTGGTTTTCCCGTATCTTCAAAATTGTAGATTTTCATCTTTTGTGGGGGCGGAAGGGGGCGTGGCCAAATTTTAAAACAAACTCGTCTCGGTTTGATATAACAGGAGCTTGGATAGAAAGTTTGGTGGTTCTAGCTCTTATAGTCTCTGAGAACTAGGCGTCAAAAAATTCGATCAGGAATAGCGCCTACCCCTGTGTGTGAGAGAGAGCGAGAGGGAACGATGCATTTCGAAATGGTTTTCTTCATTGTGGCTATATTTATCATCTGATCTGATTATTCTCTATGATTCTGCGTTTTTAGTTTTCTCGTATCTTTAAAATTGTGCATGCCACAGATTTTCGTCCTTGGAGTGGGCGGAAGAGGCGGGGCGAAATTTTGAAATACACTTGTAACAGTGCTATAGGACAGGAGTCTGGATACAAAATTGTGTTCCTCTAGCTTTTATGGTCTTTGAGCTATAGGCGCTAATGAAGACGGACAAACGGACGGACAGACAGACATAGCTATATCGACTCGGCTATTGATGCTGATCAAGAATATAAATACTTTATGGGGTCGGAAACGCTTCCTTCTGGGTGTTACACACATTAATTTTTTGCACAAATCTAATATACCCCTTTACTCTTCAAATACCGGGTATAACAAGAACCGTTATGGCTAGGTGTGTTGGCTTCTAATTAGGTGCGCGCTGACAAAATGATACGCGATGCTGCGTTCGACGACGACTTTTACAGAGTGGGGGTGGGTTCCGCGACGCACTGCAATTTAAGCAGTACGCGGACCATGAGCTTGTGTGTGCGTAGGCACCGAGAGCGCGAGAGTGGATAGCGCTTTTAAGAGCTAATGACGGCTGCTGCTCCAAACACAGGGTTTATTTACTTTCAAAATGTGGTGAAGCTCTGCCTGGACTTTTCCCAATGTCAAATTTAAGGTACTACAAATAAGCATAGCAGGGATAAACTCTTAAGTCTAAATTTAGTGTGAGATTTGCTTTATTTAGTTACAATCGGTGTATACCCTAAACTCACAACCGAGCAGGTAGTGACGGTAATGCCTTAGGACTTCAAAAACTTTAAACATTTTCAGTTCATTCGAATGAATGAGGACTAACAATGATTCATAGCTCCATAGCTACGGAAACTCGCATCTACATGCAATTCAAAGGATATAGCATATTTTACGTTTAAAATTACAAGCACAGGTTCATTTATAAGAACGCCAGTGCCCTTCTTTGAACTTGACTTCTTTCCTTTTCTTCTTTACTATACTTTTTTACTTTCCAAATAAAATTTTCCTTTACTGATGCAAGCGAATAGGGTATTTCATCTTCTGAGAAACTCAGGACACAAATTTACAAAAATACGAAACCAAACCGACGTGCTGTCTCAAGCTTAACCCCGCTGGAGGCAAAGAGCTTAATACAATAACTTTACTTGGACTTGTCCTTATATTTTCAGCTCACATCTCATATTCCGAATATGGAACAGCCGTTTTCAAAAAGCCACATTTCATAATGTTGGAACTGAGTCCAACCTTATTCAACAAAGCAAGAACAATCCTCCATCTTTACAGGACCAACTAAAAATGACACTATTATATTATCATCCAAGTAAACAATATCGTATAGAAGAGCCAGGTCTCCAAGCAATTTCGTAACAGAATACTGAAAAACAGATGGTATATTTTCCATACCCGATGGTATCTTTAAAACTCATATTACCCTGCCGGGATTACAAACAAAGAATATTAAACAGATTCAGAGTGAATTGGTACCAGATAAAATCCGCTAGTCATGTCAACACAAGTAAAAATTGGAGTCAATTAATCGTATCGTCATTTCACCAGTACTAACAATGATGCATTAATAAAAGCTGCAAAATATTTTTCAAGTAATTTGAGTAACTTGTCTTTCTCATTATTAATCAGCTCTGTCTCAACATTAACATGGAAGTTCATACATATGCTGCTCAAATACATATTTACAAATTTGAATATTATGATTTTAAAACTATCAAAAGAAAGTAAAACACTGAACTTTCTTCGACAGCGAGCATTCGGCTCCAAAATCAAAAACAAATCCGAAAGATCACACCTCGCTGTGTCATACTTCTCTTGGGCTCTGAAATGAAGCACAAATGAAAACGCCATTGGCTCCGTTTGCAGTTTGGTTCCGGTGGTCACATTTGAGGTTCAAACTGTTCGCCGCTGCGAGCGACTGCCGGAATTGGCCTTATGCCCCATACATGCGAAAAACATACAGCACTGCCAATTAGTACATTCTCTGCTAATATAATATCAGCACACCATTGCGAAGCTTTGTTGTTCACGCCCTCGGAATTAAACTTTGGCAGAGTGACGCCGGTGTTCCGAACGGGCGTTGAGGCCTGCATAGCTTTCGCCAATTCCAAAATCGCACGCCACTGGTCCCCAGACATTGCAGGAATAGGCACTGATCCCACTTCTGATGTCGGGTTTGTCATTCGATCAGGATTCCCATCCGAATGTTCTACGTTGATAGACTCCATTTTGTTTCTTAGAGACGTCGCACTAACAGCAGAGTTGTTCCGCTCACAACTGCTTGGGCATAATTCTACAATTAGACTGTCCTGAGAGTATCAAGAAGCAACCCATTCAGCAGCTCATTCTCTGCGATGCAATGATCTGCTCTCTCAATTATTTCCTCTCTCTCTTTAACCTAAGCAGCTTGCTTTAGAAAAACACGCTCATGCGCACTCTCGTTTTCGTGTTTCTTCTGTTCCATTCTGAACACTCTCTCTCTCTCCCTACACTCGCTATCACTAACACTAAGATAAAACAGTGCGTGTATGGCAACTGGATAAGCAGCGAGCACTGACAAACGGTAAAGTGCAAAGAAGACGAGAGCAGGGAACACTGCGAGCATTTTCATAGTGCATAACCAAAAATACACTGCAAACAATTTTATGATCCGACATATATGAATTTTGCAGTCATTAAAAAATATATCTGATGGTGCACTTAACATTCCGCGTCGCTCGAGCAGTTTTTTCACATATAAAAAGCTCTGAGGGAGCTGTTAAATGCTCGTTTGGTACATCATTGCACACAAAATTATCTATATTTTGGTCAAAGTACGTCTCATTGCCTTGTACAATTTCAGAAAATGATACAGAAAAATGTTGGTTGCTGTATTTCTGTTTTTTTTAATGCAAGGTTGATTTATAATGGAATCGAACTCTAATAACAACATCATCAGATTTGCAAATTATTTTTGCGAAAAGTTAAATATGTGCAGAGATGTAAGATTCGCAATTATTACATTAAATTCATTTACTGAAGGGTTTCTGCAGTTACCACCCTTTACACCAGGGGTGCCCAAAGCCAGCATACGGAAGAGCAATCACCAATACTCGCAAAGAAATCACCAATACTCACAAAGAAAAATACTAATACCAGAGCGAACGTTTTTTTGTATTTCAATTTGTGCACTGGAAGAAAAAAGTGTGCATAAATTTTTACTAATGTGAAAAAGCGTTGGCAAATAATTTCATATTTTTATTAATAATAATGCAAATAAAAATTTAAATAACAAAATTCAACAAATGCTTTCATTATAACTACTACTTAACAAAATTCAACAAATGCTTTCATTGTAACTACTACTTAACAAATCGTCTATATTTATGTTTATTTTGGTTACAGATAATTTTAACAGGGCATGCAAATGAGCGTTTGTTATTCGACTTCTATGTTTACTTTTTATTAGTTTTACAGTTGAGAAAGCACTCTCACAAATATAGGTACTTCCAAACATAGAATATATTCGTAAAATTTCTTTGTGAAGCGAAGGATATTTGTTGGAATTTACAGCTTTCCAAAAATCAATGCCCTCTAATTGACACATTTTAAACTCAAGGTCGCATTGCAGATCACAAAGCTCCAGTTGTAGATCTGGCTTTTGATCGCATATGATGCATGTCATCGGAGTATAAAAAATGGACACCATCTTTAAAATGCATTCGAAATCCTTAAACGGCTTTTCAAAATTGATTTTTAATTCATTAAAAAATGTTATGAATTCAGAAAAATCAAAAACTAAAATTTGAAACTCCTCAAACGATTTTTTAAGACATTGAAAATAAAACAGTTTGCTTAAATTTAAGTCGGATATAAATAAATCGATTTTTTTTGAAAATCCTTCGATTAAACTGACTAAATCAAAGATTGATTTGTTTTTCCCTTGAAGGCAAATGTTAAGGCGATTTAGGTGTGTTGTTAAATCAGTTAAAAATGCTAGATTTATGGTAAATTCTTGTGACTTAATTTCATTTAACAATTCATGATGTTTTACATCTGTTCCCATAAATTCAACAATTTCCTCTCGCACTTCAAAAAAACGCTCCAGACATTTTCCTCTACTTAGCCATCTTACCTCAGTATACATAAGTAGGTCCCCATATTGACACTCACATTCCTGCAAAAATTTCTTAAATTTCCGATGCGTCAATGAGTTATGTCCCCCCCTAATTCGATTCACAATTTTTACGACCACATTCATTGTGTGAGCAGCACTCGTACATTTGGCGCACAACGCCTCTTGGTGTATGATACAATGGAATGAAGGTACCTGCATTCCATTTTTAAGTAGCTGTCCAACAAAGCCTTCCTTTCTTCCAATCATGGCAGGAGCACCATCTGTGCATATGGCAGCTAATCTATTTGATTCTTTTTTTAGATTTATCCTTCCGTTTACCGCATTATATACGTCTACGCCTCTTGTATTTCCTAGAAGGGGTATCACAGCGAGAATCTCTTCATTTGTGTTGAAATTGTCGTCGACCATTCTAATCGCCAATATTAACTGACTTATATCCGAAATATCGCATGACTCGTCTAAGGCCAGTGAAAAAAAGGAGCAACATTTAATTTTTTCTTTGATGAGCGAGTCTAAATATTTGCCGAGCTCCTCAATTCTGCGGGTCACAGAGTTTCGGGATAAACAAACTGACTCAATTGAGTTTGCTATGGTCTCTCCACTCTCACCAAAACATTTCATAATCCCTTGGCATACTTTTTTAATAAAAGTTCCGTCTGAAAATGGTCTCAAATGTTGGGCGATGTTTAAGCTTGCCACATATGATGCCTTCAATGATGCTGATTTCGATTGAGTATTTTCAAATTGAACTTGATGCTTTTGAACTTTTATTTCTTCCGAATAAATCTCAATGTAATTCAGGCTTTGCTCCGCAACATAAACAAAAAACGCATGGATAAGTTTTTTGTATTCCGCTTCTATCACGTCATCTGAAGAAAGTGCTAATGAACTATGCGTAGTTTGTAAATGCCGTTCTGCATTAAATTTTGTATTCACGCTCAATTTTAAATAGCAAATAATGCACTGCGCAAAAATGAGATTCAGAAAAAAAATATTTACTCAAGCATGCGCTGGTAAACATTGTGCCGGCAGGTTGAACACAAAAAGGTTTTTTTCAGTGCAAGTTCGAAGATAAGGCAGAAGCAAAAGGAGAAAGAAAAGAACAAAATCATCGAAATTGTTGTTGTTCAGTTTGCGTTCGCGAGCAACGACGACCCACACAAGCAAACAGTAACGGTTTCGGTTCCACGCATAGCATGCACTCACATAATTTTTGCATGTGTTGGGTATTTTTATTCTTGGTGCCGTTCATGTATACGTTCTGTGAGTTCCTATCCCAAGAGTAAATACAAAAACAAAGCGAGCCAAAGAGCATAGGCCTGGGCACCCCTGCTTTACACGAACGCTCGTAAATATATTTTCAAGCGGATCTTGATTAACTCGACTAGTTAAGAAGAAAAAATTGACCGTGTGGTCCTCGAACAGATCTTCGACGAGTCCAAAAATAGCCGCAGTTGTTTGGAGCAAGCTATCCAGATATTTAACATTTCTTAGGTATTCTTGCATTTCCTTAAGTTTCTTCCAAACAATATTGTTAATTTGAAGTGCACATTTCATGGGGTTCTTGGCAGTTAATACTCTGCTATTCAGGAAATCGAAGTAGTCATTAACTTTTTGATCAAAAGCAGCAGTTGAGGCTGTCACTTCGGGACTATTTCGACCAAATTTCTTGTTTTGGTTACTAGTTTTAATAGCCGCTGCAACTGAGTGACTGAAAGTTTGGGTTGCCAAAGACACCCGCATTAGCTCAAATCTAGTTAGATTAACATGACCTTTTGTTAATTTAGTCATTCTCGCCACTGATCCCTGTTCTAATTCGTGAACTTCTCTTATGACATCAAAATCAACGAGTCCGTCAGGAGTTTCAAACTTAGCTTTGTAAAGAAGCCACTGGCCGGCGAGATAGAACTCAGGCAGCCAGGGTCCGTCAAAAGAAATTTGTAACTTTTTGAGACGTTAAGACGGGTCAGGTCTACGGGCCTCTTCCCCTCGCGATCGCACTTCCCCTTTAGCTCGGTGGTCCCGCCCCTGTATCCTCTACGGTGAGGGCAGCCTACGCTGACGGTCGGTCCGGGATACCGGTAAGGTACTGGGACTCACCACTGGGTACTTCCTTGTCCCGAAATAAAGACAAAACGCCGGGCAGTTTTTACAGGGGTTTATTCTTCCTTCTTTCCTCTTCCTTGTCTCTCCTCGATTTTTACACTTTCACTTTATAATCTCGCGCGAGGCCACTAGTCACGGCTCCGTCTTCTCACTGACTGTCCCTCTCTCCGCGCCGATCGCCCCGAGGCCTGGCCTTCGGGCGGCGATCGGCCACGCTCCTGGCATGCGCATTGCGCTGTGTGCCGCTACTCTCCTACTGCCTCTTTGGGCAACTCAAATTCTCGCTCCGTGCGACTCTTATATTATTCTTAATCCTATGCCTTAATTCTACTTAATATAATACTAATAATGGGAAATAATAATGTAGAAACAATAATGTAGTTACTCCTCGCGGGCTTACGTCTCGCGCCACCGTGGGTCCCTGCCGCTTCATGTGGGCCTCTGGTGCGCACGGGGGCGGGTCGCTGCCGTCGTCCTACGTACTCCTCGCGTGCTTACGTCTCGCACCCCGTAGGTTCCTGCCGCTCCGTGCGGGCTTCTGGTTCGTACGGGGTGGGTCGCTGCCGCCGTCTTGTATGGTGGGAGCCCCGGGCTCCGGCCTCACAGCTTTAAGGAAATTATTCCGCAGAATGTCATAAAACATATAATACTTTTTATTATTAAAGTTGAAATAAGGTTTATAGAGAGCGAGAGAGCGCGATAAAGGCGAGAGTAAAAATGCTCGGGCAGTTGATAAGCCGAGTGCGAAGATAAAAAGGGGCGATATAAAGAGGCGAAACAATCAATTTTACACTGGGCATTGCAAGTGACAAACAATAATCTGAATTTACTTTAGGCCGCACCACTGACAATAATTTATAATATTTGGACGACGTCATATTGGGGTGAAACCCGACAACCATCCCCCGTTGAAGGCCTGAGTTTCAACAGACTCTAAAGGGCTTAGCAGCCGCAGCTTGTTGGTGATTCGATTTATCAATCCTGTTGTCATCTTCACTTTAGCACAGCAACTCGGGAAACACCAACTCATCGTCCTCAGGGAGGTGCCTCGACCTATCGATGCGAGACAGATCTCATTCTTGGTTAAATCAATTTCTGGCAAGCGAGGGTAAGGAGAACGTTTTGAGCGATGCTGCAGCGACGATAAGCAAGCTTCATTCAATAGCAACCAGAAGATCTTCTGCATGTAAGCGACGCAATGCCCGAGATCTGATTGGTTGTTGTAACTTGAGCTGATCACATTAGGCTCAGCAAGCGAAGAGGGAGGGCCGAAATTCAAATGTGCTCGAATTAGCACATCCAGATCGGTAAGACTCTCTGTAATTGAAACTAAAAATTTATAATTAGTCGATGCCAAGATGTGGCCCCAAAGCTCCATTGCAGATCCACTCCCCCCAATAGACCATTATGGGGATGGTCTTAGTCCAAGATTCTGCTTATGATCCTTGATGAAAGTTGATTCAGGAATTTGCTCAACTGGATGCTCCCTGGGTGGGATGACTGGATGACTGCCAGCAAAGTTCAACGAGGATTGAGGTTGTTCGGAGCAGCAGCCGTCATTAGCTCTTACGAGTGCGATCTACTCTTGCGCTCTCGGTGCCTACGCACACACACGCTCATGGTCCGCGCATGTACTGCTTAAATTGCAGTGCTTCGCGAAACCCACCGCCACTCTGTTAAAGTCGTCGTCGAACGCAGCATCGCGTATCACACACCTCTTCATAACGGCCATAGGGCCGTTATAGTTTCGTTTATAAGCCCGTCAAACCCACCTCAAACCCACGGGCACGCCCTAAAATATATAATAAACAAAACCCTTTAAACATAATAAACAAAACATTAAACTAAAAACGGAGACAATTTTAATTTCGTAAATGTGGAGTCAGAGCGGCCGAAAAAGCTCGGCAGCTTCCAACATTTTTGTGACCCCGACGTGATCCCCGTGACCTTTGAGTGAAAAAAAAAAGTGTTCAAAACATTGAGTTAAATCTGTGTCAAAGATTTAACCCAACATTCGGAAAAAAAGTAGCGAACCAAAAGTCGTTGTGGCCGACCGTGACAGTTTCTAGCGGGCCGCTATTCGTTTTCGTGTTCTCTTTCGTCGTCTGCTTCAGCCTGCGCAACGCACTGTCGAGACCGGCTGCATAGAGTGCTAAGCGAAATCCGTTAGATTTCGTTGTCTCCTCTTTCGTCGTTTGCTTCATCCCGCGCTCGTGAGCAGCCGCATACCAAGAACTCTTTCGAACTCGAAGTCGTTCTCTTGTGCATAACTGTTGATTATCGCTCGTCGCTTGTGCCCTCTGTGCCGGTGCAAGGCACATACAAACATACACTTTGTTCGCTTTCGTTGCTTCGGTGCATTATCGGTCGTCGCTTGTGCCCTCTGTGCCGGCGCAGTGCACACACACACATATACATTGCTCGTATTCGCTTTCGTTGCGTCGCGGCATTCTCGGTCGTCGCTTATGATCTCTGTGCCGGTGCAGTGCATATTCACACACATACATTTTGTCGCCGTCGATTTCACATATCGATGCATCTCTCTGCCTGAATTCGCCGCATTCCAGATCAATAACGTTCGCATCGTTAGATCTGCGCAACCGGCTTGGAAAAAGTTTAGCGGAAAAAACATTAAAAGCTAAACGCAGCTAAAAATGAGTGTCGACAATATAAATATCCGCTCCGCCTCGGATGACACACCCTCGAGTGGCGCTCCTATTCATGAAGTGTTGGCTAGTGCTGATCCAGCTACTAGCTGGATTGAATTCTTGAGCCTCAAGATAAAGACCATCTTCAACCGACTTCAGGGGCTCGTTGCCCAATTGGATAACAAAAAGCTACGCAGTTTGGAATAATACAACCTGAAACTACTTCTGGAGCTGGTGGACAAATTGGAATCAAACTTCTAGTTGGACACCATCAGTTCATTGGAGATGACCGAGGCTAACTACAACAACACTATGCAAATTTACAAAAAACCGATTGCTAATAAATGTCTCATTTAACAGATACACATCAGAGCGATACTTGGATTGACGCATGGCGACTCATTGGTTGGCAAGTTGCGGGCGTTTCTGGACGCTGCTACCTCACATCTTCGCGCGTTACATGCGCTAGAAACACCATACCCTGTTGTAGTTCGTTCGTCGAGCAGAAACCGTCCAACCCGCTTCTCCAAGTAAAGCCTCACCACTACAACCAATTCAGATCGCCATTGTCACCCTCATTGTCGCTCTCCTTGCCACAGCCTATCTTATCCAAAAGTCCGCCTGATGCTGTATTATCAGCCATTGTCGTCGTTCTCGTCAAAACCATCGCGGGAACTTTCGTGCCATGTCACGCACTACTCGTCTATCTAATCAGCTACAACGTCGCAAAACCAAATCGCTCACCGCAGTCTCTGGCATAGGAGATGCTAGCTTCTCACCTGAAGGTATCTCGGTGGATCTCGTTCTGAAATCGAGGATTTCAGAGTTCACCACTAGCATCACTGCCGTTCGTTGCCCAGAAGATTACGGATCATCAACCTCGCTCGTCGCATCCCAATCTTTGGATGAAACCAATCACAGCACTCGGCTCGATGACTTGGTTCAGCGATAGTGGGAAATGTTTAAATCAAATGGATCTATCCAGTGGTGGGCATTCGGCCCCCACGCTCTCGTCGTTGATCGCATCACTTCGGATGGATTCTGTCGAGTGGCGGGCATTCGGCCCCCACTCTGTCGTCGATCATCGCATCCCAATCTTTGGATGACACCAATCACAGCATTCGGCTCAATGATTTGGTTCATCCATTTTGGGAAGTGGTCACTTCGGATGGATTCTATCCAGTGGCAGGCACTCGGCCTCCACTGTCTCGTCGTTGATCTCAACACAATCGTGGATGGATTCCGTCCAGTGGCGGGCACTCGGCCCCCACGCTCTCGTCGTTGATCGCATCACTTCGGATGGATTCTGTCGAGTGGCGGGCATTCGGCCCCCACTCTGTCGTCGATCATCGCATCCCAATCTTGGATGACACCAATCACAGCATTCGGCTCAATGATTTGGTTCATCGATTTTGGGAAGTGGTCACTTCGGATGGATTCTATCTAGTGGCAGGCACTCAGCCTCCATTGTATCGTCGTTGATCTCAACACAATCGTGGATGGATTCCGTCCAGTGGCGGGCACTCGGCTCTCACTCTCTCGTCGTTAATCTCATGGATGGATTCTGTCTAGTGGCGGGCATTCTGCCCCCACTCTCTCGTCGCTCATCGCATCCCAATCTTTGCACCAATCACAGCACTCGGCTCGATGACTTGGTTCGTCAAGTTTGGGAAGCGGTCAAATCAAACAGAATCACCCATCGGATTCAGCCTGCATCGTTTTAGCTATTCGCGCTAAACATCAGCTAGCCATATGTCTTCCCTAGATCCATAGGGGTTGGAAACCATTCTACAGGACTTCTACGTGGACAACATCTCGCTTTCGTTTACGCACATCAACTCATTCGGAGTCATGATGCGCCTCGTTGGCTACGTTCAGAAGTTCATCAGTAGGATGAAGTTACCTGATATCTCATCCAAGGCCCTTCGCAAGGAATCACATCTGTTAAGACACATTGTTCAACGGGCCCACCTGTATCCTGAGTACCTTGCTCGGCGCAAAGGAAGCTGCGTGGAGTCCCCCAGCAGCATCACATCGCTCGTACCCTGCATAAATGATCTTGGATTAATTCGTGTTGGTGGCCGCCTGCGCCATTCAAATCTCGGCTTCGATACACGCCACCCAATCATTTTGCTTAGGGATCATCCACTGACGTTCCCTATTATCACACACTTTCCTCGGAAACATCACCATGCTGGTTCGCAGTCGCTACTTGGAGCGAGTCGCGTACAGTTTTGGCCCATCGGCGGCCTGAAAGCTGTGGCACGCGCATTGCGGAAATGCGTCATGTGCTGCCGATCCATACCTCGTCTTGTAGAGCACGTCATGGCTGACCTACCGAAGGATCGAATACAGGATTCACCTGCATTCAGCATCGCTGGAATCGACTACTGCCGTCCCTTCTACTACTTGCCAGATGGGCGCAATCGAGCGCCTATCAAATGTTACATCAGCGTTTTCATCTGCATCAACAACGTGCCAAATGGCGCACAACACAACCATCGATCCATGCCAACGACGTCGTCTGCATCAAGGACGAAAACTTGTCACCAATAAAGTGGCCCTTAGCACGGGTGATCGAAGTCATCGCTGGAACTGATGGGGCTGTGCGAGTTGCTATACTGCGGACACCCTCCGGAACCACTCGTCGAGCTGTCATCAAGCTGTGCGTCCTTCCCGTTAAGGATCCTGTTAAAAGCCCAGGTCTTTCAACGGGGGGGAGTATGTTCGGAGCAGCAGCTGTCATTAGCTCTTAAGAGTGCGATCTACTCTTGCGCTCTCGGTGCCTACGCACACACACGCTCATGGTCCGCGCATGTACTGCTTAAATTGCAGTGCTTCGCGAGACCCACCCCCACTCTGTTAAAGTCGTCGTCGAACGCAGCATCGTGTATCACACCTCATCATAACGGCCATAGGGCCGTTATAGTTTCGTTTATAAATTATACCGTCAACCCACCTCAAACTCACGGGCACGCCCATAAAATATATAATAAACAAAACCCTTTAAATACAATAATTAAAAACATCAAACTAAAAACGGAGACAATTTTAATTTCGTAAATGTGGAGTCAGAGTTGCCGAAAAAGCTCGGCAGCTTTCAACAGTGAGGTCCTGCCGGGGGGATAAAGTGCCACTCGATTTGTTCTCTTTCTAATATTGGAACCACTTTTATATTGTCCTTAAGGGCTCTTTGGTATTCTTCGTCTAATTTACGCGAAGCTCCCACAAAATTGGTTCCATTATCCGAAAAGATTTTTGCACATTTTCCTCTTCTGGAAAAAATCATCTAAGTGCAGCTAGAAAGGCATCCGAAGTTAGATCACTGACAACTTCCAAATGAATAGCCTTTGTCGCCATGCACACAAATACGGCAATATATCCCTTATAAGATTTCTGCCCACGGTTTTGAAAACATCGGATATGGTAAGGTCCGGCGAAGTCTACCCCTGTATTTGTAAAATGGTGTGACATTATTGTTCTGTATTTCGGCAGATTTCCCATAATTTGTTCTGCCGTATTCTGCCGATACCTCGCACAGGCAACACACTCCTTAAGCTTTTGCTTTAAACTGTTTCTTAGCCCAAATATCCAATACTTTCGCTGGATATAATTTCGCATCAGATTAATTCCACCGTGTAATGTTTCTTTATGTGCATTATTGATAATTAAAGACGTTAAGTGACACTTATTTAAAATCAAGGGATGTTTAACCTCAAATTCTGCGCTGGAGTTTTGTAGTCTTCCTCCAACTCGCAGTAATCCATCTTCATCTAAAAACGGATTTAAACCCAATATTTTACTTTTTGTTTCTATTTCCTTTTTATTAACTAGGCTAGCTATTTCAGAACTGATTTGCATAGCTTGTTGTTTTTTCAAAATCAATATTGTTGAGCTACTGAGCTTCTTCAGCAGCGTAATTGCCAACTATTTATTTAAACACAATTGTTTTCTATTTAAGATGATTTATTTGCCATGCAAGGCGATTGTTGCGAGAGCTTAAGTCGAGATTCGAGACGAGATGCTAGGTGAAGACTGTTTACATGTATACAACGACGACGACGATACGAGACGAGATGCTAGTTGCAGACTGATTCCAAGGCAGGCGGGCCGATTGCCCGTGCCCAAATGCAAGTGAGAGCGAGCGATGCATCGAGGAAGCGATAGAGGTGGCGAAAGATCGAGAGAGCAATATAGAAGACGACAGATCGAGAGAGCGATGTAGAAGGCGAAGTAAAGAAAGAAGACGAGAGAGAACGGCTGGATAGGCTGCTGCCGTGCGGAAGCTTATGTATATATGACAAAATGTAGGCAATGTGGTACAGTGGGCAGTATCAAAGACGAACAATAATGGAATTTACTCTACTGCTGCATCACTGACTAAGACTATGTTTTATGACCAATTTTGGGCTGCGTAACCCAACATACTCCCCCCGTTGAAAGCCTGCCTTTCAACATCACCCAACAGCATACAGGGTTCAGCAGCCATAGTGCGTTGTAGTGTGGGCCATTCTTCCTTCCATCGAGACGTGTAGAGTCACCGCAAGTAATCAGCGCGTTGCCCACACCTAATAGGTCGAAGTTGAGCCATGTCATGTGGGGCTCGGCTGCAGAAGAAGAAGAGGCGAAGAAGGATAGCGCAATCAAACTAGGCAGTTGAAGTGATGTGTCCAGACCAGCAGGAGTGTCGGGAATGAAGACGAGATTTTTAGAATTCTCCGCCCTTCCCCAAATGGACCAATCTTGGGATGGTCTCGGGGCCAGCAGAGCTCGAAGTCCAACGTGATGTTCAGCATTAGTTCCGTTAACAGGTAGAGGGAATACGTTCTGATCGTTCGGAAGAGCCCCTCGCGAGTGAATATTGGCCGAAACGGAGCGCTTGCAGGGACTCCACGATGTTTGCCGGGTCGAAATCGAGAAAGTAGGTTGAGCAGACACAGAATCCGGCGCAAGTCCAGCTGTGTTGATGCCATCGAAACCATCGTTGATATTTAAAGAGGATTCATTATCCTCTGATCCATCAGGCGTAGCCGGCACAGCAATCCAACGCACCAATTGGGATTGATGTTTCTCGAGACTTCCAATTGGTTTCAAAATTGAGCAAGAATCCTCCTGAGAGTTGACAAGTGTGATTTCCCCAGCAGCCGTAAGAGGGGCAATCACGGGAGAGGAAAGCTTAGTTAGTCCAGAGAGAAGTAGCACCTTCAGCTGTACGACAAGTTCCTCAAAATTGTTGTACAATTCGCTGCCAATCTCATCGTAGTCCAGCTTCTCTAGCTCGCTGTGCACGGTTTTAAAGGTGCCGTGCAGCTCCTCGATCTGCTTGAGCCTTCCACAGAGCATGAAGTAGTCAAATAGGGCAGCGCTCTCCAAGATTACTACCAACCGTTTCAGCCTTGCATATAAGGCCGGTGCTTTCTGCTTCAGAAAAGCCAACGTATTTTCAGCAGAGCCCACTGCACTGACGTTTCTCTCGTCCATTTGGGCAGCCGCGGTAGAAACGTTTCTAGCGGGAAGATGACCGCAAAGAGGAATGCTTGCCATAAGAGCAGACAGAACCGTAAGATGAGCGCAGAGCAGACGAAACGAACACCGTTACTGTTGCTTGTGCAAAAAAGAAATTTAAATGTTTTTTGTGATTTAATTGTTTATGTTTATCACGTCGGGGTCACCAAATGTTGAGCTACTGAGCTTCTTCAGCAGCGTAATTGCCAACTATTTATTTAAACACAATTGTTTTCTATTTAAGATGATTTATTTGCCATGCAAGGCGATTGTTGCGAGAGCTTAAGTCGAGATTCGAGACGAGATGCTAGGTGAAGACTGTTTACATGTATACAACGACGACGACGATACGAGACGAGATGCTAGTTGCAGACTGATTCCAAGGCAGGCGGGCCGATTGCCCGTGCCCAAATGCAAGTGAGAGCGAGCGATGCATCGAGGAAGCGATAGAGGTGGCGAAAGATCAAGAGAGCAATATAGAAGACGACAGATCGAGAGAGCGATGTAGAAGGCGAAGTAAAGAAAGAAGACGAGAGAGAACGGCTGGATAGGCTGCTGCCGTGCGGGAGCTTATGTATATATGACAAAATGTAGGCAATGTGGTACAGTGGGCAGTTTTAAAGACGAACAATAATGGAATTTACTCTACTGCTGCATCACTGACTAAGACTATGTTTTATGACCAATTTTGGGCTGCGTAACCCAACAAATATCTTGGCGATCTTGATCTCATTGACTTTCAAATATGATAGAAATTCTTTATTTTCGGTTTTTATTTCAATAAATCTTAATATATATGCAATGACTCTTTCTAATTTATGCATACACGAGTATTGCTGTAATAACTCATTAATTATGTTAGCTTTATCGATGATAAACGTTGCGCCATCTTTGATACATAGCATGTGCTACAAACCAATATTTTAAGTAGATGGCGCCGGTGCGTGATACATTGTTTGACAGCTACTCATTGTTCTCTGCTCAGTTAATTTCATGTGACAAACCAAAATTGTGTTCACTGTGAAATTGTTAAAAAAATTTTAAAAAATAAGTTATTTGTTTCCTAACATTTCAATTGGAAACCATCAAATCAATCACGTATATTGTGCAAATTTTTATTCAATTTCAGCAGCAGGCATTTGTCTTTACGGTGGTAAGTTGAACTGTGTAAATTATGTGGATCGTGCATCGTGAGGTTAAATTCACCACTCTGTCCATAGTCCAAAATGCCTAGAGGACGACGTGCGAACATCGGCCGCCGCACAAGACATGCAAGCCAGCAACAAGTGTATTCACAGAACTTAAGCGAAGAAAGACAAAATATAATAAGAGAAAATTCCGGATTGGGACAACGCGTGAGGACACGAAGATTGTTCAGAGTAGCAGCAGATTGTTGCCGCGCATTGTGCAGAAGAGTGCGATCCGGTCCAAGCACACTCTCGCGCGCTCGTGGGGGCTCTCGCGCTCTCACGGTCGCTCCCACGATCCACACGGCATTAGCCGTATAAGCATAGATTGTAAGCTAGTCAGTTACGTTTCCACCCCCGTTTCCACCGGTCGACATACATTATTATTCCTGCCTACATATGTACATATATACAAACCCAGCAGCTCCAAATACATATACATATATTGAAAAACCCACTGCACTCTGGTTTCTTAATTTCTACGTACTCGTCGTTGGAATCTCACCCGATCCGCCCTCCTACAAACATTGGTCCTTCGAGCCGGATCTTCGCCAAATTAAAAAAAAAGGAGAAGTCCATCCCAGCACGCATCGGCGGATCCTCCCAGAATCAAAAGATAAGTACGATCAATCCTAAGCCAACAGTGCAGTGCTTGTGTGTTTCCAGCCCGGTCCGAATCCCGTGACACTTGTATTTTCCGCGCCTGCCTTTTTTCGGTGGCATATTATCGGCTATTCCGGCCGTTCTCCGATCTTCCGTACCGACCCTCCGTTCCGTGGGTCTGTGTTTTCTGTGGTCCGTGATCTGTGCGGCTCCTCTGCCATTGCGCAGTCCAATTATCCGAATAAATACAAATAATAAATCAAGCCCATACATAGATACACAGACATTTACATATATATATATATATACATAATCGGTTCGTTAGCCCAAGCCGCGGTACATAACGCTCATACCCAACCATACGTAAAACAGCAGCAATAGCGGTGCCTTCTCCTCGTTTCGCTTTCGTCTCTCCACCACTGCTCGCGTTGTATTTGTTGGGAGAGTATATGTGCGGTGCCGTTTTTGAGCATAACGGAGCGCCAAGTGACGCGATACCCTATATTCCGCGGGTATATCGGTTTCATCTGTGACTTGCCAAATGACGCGCTACCCTATATGCCACGGGTATATCGTTTTCGTCTGTAACTTGCAAATATATCCACATATATACATACATATATAAGCAACGCAATCCCAGTCCAATAAATACACTATCCTGTGTTTCATTTCATGTTCATTCCTAGTCCAATTAAAATATAAAGATTCCTACAGTCCACTCCGAATTATCGAAAATATACGTACTTACATATTCCTTTACATGTATAAATATACATAATCAGTTCGTTCGACCAAGCCGCGGTACATTACGCTCATTTCCAGCCATACGTACATACAAGCAGCAATAGCGGTGCCTTCTCCTTGTTTCGTTTTCGTTTATCCACCGCTGCTCGCGTTGTATTTGTTGGGAGAGCATATTATCAGTGCCGCTCTTGAGCATAACGGAGCGCCAAGTGACGCACTACCCTGTATTCCGCGGGTATATCGTTTTCGGCTAATACTTGCCAAGTGACACTCTACCCTACATTCCAAGGGTATATTATTTTCGGGTGTCACTTGCAACCGCATCTCCCTTGATACCTCGTGCCTCGAATTCCAATATTACTGTTCGGTCCCTATTGTCGTTCTGGATTGAACATTTATTTTTATTGCTATCGCCCGATCTCCATAACATACCGAAGCACTTCCGACGTGAAAATAAATCCACATTGCGACAAATACCAAGCGTTTTTTGTTGCATCCGCTCTCCGTATCCATACAAAGGTCGTGTCCATCCGTCCGACACTCACGCATCCGATTTCTCTTTCCTCGGCGTGTGACGCCCGAATATGCCCACTGGTGAAAAGGACAGCAAGAAACCTTTGTCGCTGCCCGCTCCAGGTGCTAACAAGCCCAGGAGTTCTTCCGTTCCGGGAACACCTACTGCGGCGTTCGAAAAGGTCAAGTCACCAAGTACTCCCAAGCCCACAAGATCCGCTGTTGCGAAGACCCAATCCGTGCTGTTCCCTTCGCCAGTCACGCTCAAGGTGCCAGCACCTACTAACAGCAGTCCTATCTGCTCTCAACGCGCCCTCAAAATGGCCCGATCTTCCGTCAGCTCCGCACGGGCAAAGTTTGGAATAGCCATCGACAGGCTGACCACTTTCGAAGCCCCATTCATCGCTCCGGGTATCAGCACCCCATCGCCCGCCATCTCTCTGATCCGCCGAGACCATTTACGGAGCATGTGGGCGAAAGTGGATGTTGAATTCGAGGCTTGTTCCATAGCAATGGTTGACGAGGATACAGAGGCAAAAAAGGAAATCCAAGCCATGTATCGCGAGTGCTATGGCAGCTATGAGCGATACATGGCTGACCTCACTGTCCAAGCTGCCGGTCCAACAGAGCCTCCTTCTACGCAGCCAAACTCTCATGGTGGCTGTCGATTGCCCCCATGTGATATAGAAGTTTTCACTGGGGATTACGTCCGCTGGCCTACATTCCGTGATCTTTTTACCGCGATTTACATCCAAAATCCCAGGCTTTCTCCGGTGGAGAAGCTGTACCACCTCGCCACTAAGACCAGCGGTCATCCTAAGGCCATAGTGAAAAAGTCCCCACTCACTAATGACGGTTTCGAGGCGGCATGGGATGCCCTCCGTGATCGATACGAAAACAGACGGCTCCTGGTGACCAACCAGATTAACCTTCTCCTCTCCTTGGTTATCGGTTCCGAATCAAGTCGTGCTCTGAAAGAGCTTCAAAGCACGATCCAAAGGGTTCTAACCGCACTCGCTCATTCCAAGGTCTCCACTGAAAATTGGGATGGCTTACTTGTTACCATTTGCGCTTCTAAATTGCCGAGGTTGACCCGCGCACTGTGGGAAGAATCCGTGACCGACAAGAAGGAAATGCCGCCATGGAAGGAGATGGACTCCTTCCTAAGTCAGAGGTACCTGACGCTAGAGGCAATCGAGGGCAACCCTTCCATTCCATACGGTTCGAAAGGCGTTCCGAATTCGCCACCTTCCAGAAACAATCCGTTCCGTTCCCAAAGGAGTCTTGTTCCAAGGAGGGTTCACTCGTTTGAGACTACGGTGAATCCGAAGACGAGGACGTGCGATCTCTGCTCAAAAGAGAATCACCCAATCCGTGTATGTCCTCACTTCCTCCAAATGACCGCTGATGCTCGTTCCAGCTGCATTAAGCAAAAACAGCTTTGCTTGAACTGCTTCGCAAGAGGCCATCAGAGCCGAGAATGCCAAAGTGCCCACAACTGCATCACATGTGGAGAACGGCACCACACACTGCTACACCGTGGCAATCCGATATCCAGCGAGTCCACTTCCGCATCCGTTCCAAATCCAAGTGCTTCCGAATCCCAGCCCAACGTTCAGGCTTATTTCACGTCCGGCACAAGTGCCGTTCTTCTGGGCACGGCCATGATTAATATTTGCCACCTGGGAACAAATTTCCGCGCCCGCGCTTTGATCGACTCTGGCTCCGAGGCAACGTTCATTACTGAACGTCTGGTCAACATGATCAAATTGCCATTCCAACGCATCCAGGCACAGGTCTCCGGCATCAATCATACCGTATCCGCCCAGTCCAAGAAGCTCTGTAATTTTGCCATCCGCTCTCCGACTAGGCCGGGCTTACAGTTAACCGCCACAGCATACGTTGTTCCGGAATTGGCACAGAATATTCCATCGCATCCGATCTCGCAAGGTTTCTTGAGAGACTTGCCGAGCCTTCCATTTGCGGACCCTACATTTTTCGAGAGCTCACCCATCGATGTTCTGTTTGGAGCTGACATCCTACCATCTGTACTGTTGAGCGGCTTACAGACTAACATTTGTGGCTCTCTCCTCGGGCAAGAAACAGTTTTCGGTTGGGTGCTCACTGGCCCAGTGTCCAATGCGGCGAAGCATAACATTGCATCTTTTTCAAGCCAAGTTCCCAGAGGACCTATCAACATGGTAGGAGACTCAGATTTCTGCTACGAAAGCAATTTCCTTCCAGACCCCTCCACAGAATTTCTCGAACGATGTCCTACGCTTGACCGAAGAGAAAATTTCCAAAATAACTTTATTCCTTCTATAGACCAACGTAGCCTCATCAGTAGTAGCAGTGGGGCCGTTTCCAATGTCCTACGTCTGCCCGTAACCCGTTCCAAGCTCCTTTCTAATGCATCTTCGACTGCTTTATTTCATCCTAGCCCTCCACATCTAGAACTGGATACTCGTTCCTGCGCCGACCGTATCATGGAGAGCCGACGGGGTCGCGCTCTCAATTCCTACCACTGCCGAGTCTGCCCAGGAGTGCATCCACTACGGACCTGCCACCGCTTTCTCCGTTTGAGCCCCGATCAAAGGAACCGAGCCGTCTTCCTACACAAATATTGTGTGAACTGCCTGGCTCAGCAATACTCCGGCAAAAACTGTCGCAGTGGCGGGCTGTGCAGAGTGTGTGGGAAAAGCCACCACACGCTGCTTCACATACCAGCGTCTCGTCTTCCAGCCATCTCAACCACGGCAGTATCGTCGCCAGCTTCTGCACCCCACGTCTATCGCCGCCCACGGCGGCCCGCCAACCGGCCAGCTGGAAGAACTGTGTCACCATCGCCTTCGACTTCAGCGTCCCGCGCTGAGCGCCGCCTTCGTCTCCCCGTGAGCCACCCCATGGCAGGGACCCCGGCGCCATCCGTAGACTCCCTACAACCTCAGAGTCTCAACCTCCTCCAAACGGCGCTGGTGGTTCTGGATACGGGTTCCGAAAACTTCGAGACACTGCGTTTATAGGCCTCTGCCCCCATTATTATTTGCAATCCTGCAAGGGGGGGGGGGGGAGGATGTTCAGAGTAGCAGCAGATTGTTGCCGCGCATTGTGCAGAAGAGTGCGATCCGGTCCAAGCACACTCTCGCGCGCTCGTGGGGGCTCTCGCGCTCTCACGGTCGCTCCCACGATCCACACGGCATTAGCCGTATAAGCATAGATTGTAAGCTAGTCAGTTACGTTTCCACCCCCGTTTCCACCGGTCGACATACATTATTATTCCTGCCTACATATGTACATATATACAAACCCAGCACCTCCAAATACATATACATATATTGAAAAACCCACTGCACTCTGGCTTCTTAATTTCTACGTACTCGTCGTTGGAATCTCACCCGATCCGCCCTCCTACAAACATCATTGGCATCATACAATCGCTTGTCATTCCAATATGATCCCACTGCGAACTACAGAGATGATGAAAATTTAGATATTGGACCAATGACGACTATATGCCGATATTACAATGCGTTAAAAACCAAAAGAGAAACGGCTGGATTGTGCTGCGCAAGTGGAAAAGTCAAATTGGATTTACACCACCTTAGCCACTGAAACCATTGTTCGATGGAAGTGATCCCGATTCCAGCCATTTTCTTCAACACATCCTGGAATACAATAACTGCTTTCGCATCACTTCCTTTGGAGCTAATATCATTCGAGAAGGCGGCTTCATGCCGACTTGCAAGGTAAAAGATACAACACACATAACCAATCACTCACACCAACACAATGAATTGCAACAAATAACAACTACATATACACCACACACTACACCATCACACGATCAGAAGTTACACCGTATTCTTCAACAAATGATTGTTTGCAAATACAGATACAAGGACAAATATATCATTTGCATGGTTCAATGGTGCCAACACCAGATGAACCGCATCAATTTCTGCAAATATATTTCATTTCGTCGATGGTGGATTCTTTTGTGAATTCTTTCATCTGACATTGTTTCAATGGGGCCGAATATTGGCCTTCCAATAATAAAATGACCTGGTCAAATCGTCAATATCATTTGAAGCGGTATACAACGGGCGTGAATTCAGTACAGCTTCAATTTGACATAAGAGGTTTGCCATTTCCTCGTAGGTTAAATTATTGTCCGCAATCACTCTTTTTAAGTGATATTTCACTGATTTTACCCCAGCTTCCCAAATACCTCCAAAGTGAGGTCCTGCCGGGGGGATAAAGTGCCACTCGATTTGTTCTCTTTCTAATATTGGAACCACTTTTATATTGTCCTTAAGGGCTCTTTGGTATTCTTCGTCTAATTTACGCGAAGCTCCCACAAAATTGGTTCCATTATCCGAAAAGATTTTTGCACATTTTCCTCGTTCCGGGGTCACTTCCCGGTATACACCGCGGCCGTGCCGAGGGTCACGACGTTGGTAGAGCGGAATTTCCGGCAGGCGCGCAGACTCGGTGTATCGGGGTGAGCGAAGGGTTGGTTCTTGGTGGCCGTATTGGGACGAGCCCGGGGCGTAGCATGGTGACTCCGGTGCGTATCCTGGCGAGCGTGGCGCGTATTCGGTCGACCATGTTTCTTGGTGGCCGTATCGGGATGAGCCCGGGGCGTAAGATGGTGACTCCGGAGCGTATCCTGGCGAGCGTGGCGGGTCCTTCCTCAGGGTCTCCTAAATCCATCGGGGACGACGTCAGATCGACGAACGCCATTGGTTCCCCCGCGGGGCGACGCAGTGCTCGTGGCGGCGATGATACCGGGCTGTTTGGTGCAAAAGGGGGCGTCGGAGAGTTTCCTCCGACGGTGTCATTCTCGGAGAACTCCATATAGTGTTCTTCGCTCTCGAAGTCAGTGTCCTCGCGCTCAGCGTCGGAGTCCTCGCCTCTCAGCAGGGTCTCGGAGGAGTTTGCCTCGTCCGAATCCATCATGAATCCTATAACTTATGTCTGTATTAAAGAAAAATGGAGGGATTATGTAAATCTAACGCGTTTTACTCTAATAAATTTTAGTGGTGCAGCCTTACAAAACGCCTACTCTAATGTTCTTATTGGTAGTAGTATACAAGTGAGTACAATGGGTGGACTATCGTTAGTGGGATTAGATCTACGTTAGGGCATGCGGTTGCTCCGGAGAGCGAATGCGGCCTCGGGCGGGCTCGTCGTAGGTCGTGTCGGCGTAATTCATGCTGTCTTCGTGGTCGGCCTGGTCTGGGGGGTTTTCGATGACTTCGTGGGTGGCCTTGTCGGCGTGGTCCTCTTCGTTAGAATGGAACTCTCGGAGATCCGCTATCTTCGCGGTTCTCCGCTTCCGGTTCCCTTGGCGCTGGAGGCGGACGACGTTCGGCGAGACGAAGCATCGTACTTAATAGGGTCCATCGTATTTAGGGGCCAGCTTGGCGGCGAACCCGTCAGCGGCGTTTGAGAGGTGATGTTGGCGTACCAGGACCCAGGATCCGATTGACGGGCGCCATTGTCTTCTCCGTAGGTTGTAATGTCTTCCTTGTTCTTGGCTTGCTCGCTGTGTGTTGTTGCGGACGATGTCGAACACTTCTTTCAGCCTGTCCGCTTTAGCGAGGGCTGATTCCGCGTTACTTGTCGTTCCGACTGTTACCTCTTCGTACAAGGTGCCTGGTAAGCGGGGCTCCCTACCGTGTAACAAGTAGGCGGGGCTGAAACCAGTCGTGTCGGAGACACTAGAATTGATGGCGAGCGACATCTCGGGTAATAACTCGTCCCAGGTGTTTTGGTGGCCGTCGATGAATTGGGATATCATCGTTTTGACGGTTCGATTTGCTCTCTCGGTGGGGTTTTCTTGCGGACAATAGGGCGCAGTGTGTTGCAACTCTATCCCGGCTGACTTGAGAAACGTCTTGAAGGACCGACTGGTAAATTGCGTTCCGTTGTCGCACACAAACACTTTTGGTACTCCGAAATGACCGAGAATCCGTTCTCGGAAGGCTCGTTCGAGGTTGGTTGCTGTTGCCTTCCTTAGCGGGACCAACTCGACCCATTTCGAGAAGACATCGAAGAATACCAAGTATATTACCAAGTAGTATTACCTCGTTTCGAGCGGGGTAACGGTCCGACGAAATCGGCGCACAATGTCGCGAGGGGTTCGTCGACTTGGCGGGTGAACATTCTTCCGGCCGGTTTCTGTTGCGAGACTTTGAATTGTTGGCAGCTGAGGCATCCACGGACGTATCGTCGCACGTCGCGGTACATACCGGGCCAGTAATATCTTTGGGAGATCCGAGTGATCGTTTTCCGGACGCCGAGATGGCCGGCCGTCGGTTGGTCACTGGTGGTGGGTGGTTTCAGGTCTTTTACTGCTGCTATCTTGTCAGGGTCTGTATGGATGCCCTCTTCGCTGACCACGTGACCTAGGTACTTGATTCGGCGTTGGAAGAATGCACACTTGCTGGCGTTAATCCGTAAGTTTGCCTTGCGTAGCCGCGCGAAGACTTGTTTTAAGTTGTGCAAGTGTTCTGGGTAATCTTTCCCGACAATGACGATGTCGTCCAGAAGGGCTCCATGTCGGTGCCGATGACTGTGTCGAGGGTTCGTTGAAAAGTTGCAGATGCGGAATGTTACCCAAAGGGCATAACTCTCCATTGGTAGAGTCCCCTTCCGGGCACCGTGAACGCCGTCGCCTCCCTGCTATTAGGGGCCATGGGCACCTGCCAATACCCGTTCTTTAAATCAAGTGTCGTGATGAACCTGGCGTTTTTGAGCCGTTCCAGGATGTAATTGATCCGAGGCAACGGGTATGCGTCCGGGATAGAGCGCTCGTTGAGTTGGCGAAAGTCCACGCACATGCGCCACCGTCCGTCCTTTTTACGGACGAGAACGATCGGAGCGCTGTGCGGACTGCGCGATGGCTCGATGAGACCTTCGGCTAGCAACTCGTCAATTTGTGCGTCAATGATTCGCATCATGGCCGGATTCCTTGGGTGATAGCGTTGCTTTATTGGCCGACTATCCTTCATGACGATGCTGTGTTCTGTCAAGTCCGTCGTTCCCCTCAGGCGTTCGAACTTTGGGAGCTCTTCGTCTAAGAACTCCCGGATTTGCGGCGCTATGTCTGGGGGCCAAGGTTGCACGTCTGCTTCCGGTTCATCTTCGACGGGGATATTCGTTCCGAGGGTGGTGTCTTGATCGTAGCGTTCAGGTCAGGAGGATGGTCGTGTCGAAAGGGCTGGCTAAGTCAGGATTAGGGGAATACTCGGCTATATTGGCAATGACAGGAGTGGTGTCGGCCATGATCGCGGGATGCCGCGGTAAAGGTTCTGCCGGTACATACTCCTTCCACTGCACCGTAAGGTCGTCGCCTTCCATCACCCCCGCTGGTATCCCGGTTCTCATGATCTCCGTCGAAGCTCTGGTGTGGACGCGTTGCGTGGATATTCCCCCGATCGTTGTCTCGGTTGCAGCCGTCACGCTCGTTGTCCTCGTGTACATTCTTCTGATCGTACCAGAAATTTCCGTTGACCTCATAGTAACCATGTTCCCCGTTGGGGTCCTTGTGCTCGTAGTTTCCATTGATATTCTCGTGGTCCTGTTCTCCGTGGGTGTTGTTGTACTCGTGGTCTCTGTTGATATGCTCGTGGTCGTGTTTTCGGTTGATGTCCTTATGCTCGTAGTTTCGGTTGGCACGCTCGTGGTCTTGTTCTCCGTGGGTGTCGTTATGCTCGTGGTCTCCGTTGATATGCTCGTGGTCGTGTTCTCGGGTGTTTGGTTCTGGATTCGATGCTCTGTGGGTGACGGCGTGGCCGTGTTCTCTGGTGCTTGTCTCGGGGTCTGCTTCTCGGTGGATGAAGGCGTGGCCGTGTTCTCTGGTGCTTGTCTCTGGGTCTGGTTCTCGGTGGATGACGGCGTGGCCGTGTTCTCTGGTGCTTGTCTCGGGGTCTGGTTCTCGGTAGGTAATCTCGTAGCCATGTTCTCTTCCTTTCGTTTCCAGTTCTCGTTCTGTGTTGGGGTTCTCGTAGCCGTGGTCTCCGTCAATTGTTTCAGGTTCTCGCTCTTGGTTGGGAGTTTCATGTTCGTGGTTTACATGATCTTGTAGGTGGCTGGTGGTGACCACTGGTTCGTCGAAATTGCTACAGTACCCTCGTAGATGTAGACGTGTAGTGCCGCACTGGATCGTGGTTTCTATGGCGCACAGGAAGTCCATTCCTAGGATGACACTCTCTACCATGTTGGGTAGCACTAGGAGGGGTATCCGGACCTGGCGCGTGTGTAATCGGGTGGTCGCGAGCAAAACTCGGGTTATCATTCTAACTGATCCATCTGCTAATCGGATCTGCATGGATGTGGCTTGTGTATTTGTGTCCATGGTTAGTTGTCGCGCCAGTGTTTCGCTCACGAAACTTCGGGTCGCTCCCGTGTCGACGGTAGCCTCCGTTGTTCGTTCTCCGATCGTTACCATCGCCACTATCCGTCCGTCGTGTACATGCAGGGGTTTTTTTCGTCGTGGGTTTGTGGTGGCGTCGCTCCCGGCTGATCCCGTCTCAGCCGAGGACGAGACTAGTTTCCCGAGGTTTCGCGCCTGCAGCATTGGATGGTCCTCACGTTCCGCTTGCCACATTCCCAACAGAAAAGAATGGGCCTGTTCTGGCAGTTCGTAGACAAGTGATCTGACCCACCGCAGCGACGACAAGCTGCGCGAGCGTTGGCGATGGGGGGTACGTCGTGCTGGATCATGTTAGTGGACGCCTCCGTCAGTGGTGTACTGACCTGAGTTGAACCCGGCTTATTGTCCGATTCAGCTCGGCTACCAGGAGTTTGGCGGAACGGGTTCCGGCTTTGGGGCGTCCTTGTTTGCCCGTAATCGGTGGTCGAGTCTGTCTGGCTGCGTCTAGGAATACTACGAGTGGGGGACGTTACGGATGGGTGCCAGCTCCCTGTGTTACTTTGCGCCTGAATACTCTCGAACTCCACGGCTAGTTGTGTAAGCTGGGCCAGGTCTCGTAGCTCGTGTCTCCTCACATATAGTTGAAAACCTGGTAGAGCGTTATCGTATATGCGATTGAGCTCCCGGGCCGTTTCATACCCCGCATGGTGCATGAGTAGGCGGATCTCGATGACGAAGTCCTTGAATAACTCGCCCACCGACTGTTTACGTGCCCGAATCTTGTCTTCCAATTGCTCGTAATACCGGGGCGGGAGGAAGAAGCTCAAGAATTCCTTGCGGAAGTCAGCCCACGAGGCGCTTTGGAGTCGACTGGTGCGGAACCAACGACTAGCTCTGTCAGTGAGGAGTTCTGCCATGGCTCGGGGGAGATGGTTCGCGTCGACACCATATGAGAGAGCGCGCTCTTCGAGCACTTCTAAGAAGGCGAGCGGGTCGTCGTGGCCGTTGAAGTGTACACCCCAATGTCTGATCTTGTCAGCCATCTGGAAGGCGTGAAGGGACGAAGTGCTGGACTGGCTTCTAATCTCGATGTGCCTCGCTGAGGCGTCCACCAGAGAGAAGGCGTTCCTCGCGGGAGCTAGGCTGGGTTCGGGTGACTTAAGCGTTTGGCCATTGTCCTCAGAGGTCGGGACTGTTGGTGGCACATGGCTTATGCCAAAGGTGGGCGGGGGGACCTGCAGACCAAGTTTTTGCTCCGTGGACTGCGGTTTCTCTGACGGGGCTTTGGTGGCGGGATGCGGTGATTTGGAGCGGCTCCGAGGATTGGCAAACTGGTTTTTGAGTTCCGCTAGGCGGTCCCAAACGGAAGGTGCGTGTTTGCCTGTCATGAACATGGCGAAGTTCCTCCTCAAGTCGTCGACGTTGCCTTGTTTGTCGTAGCCGAACTCATCTGCATACTCGTCGAGTTCGTCTCGACGGCGTTGATATATCCAACTGGTACTCACCCCAGGATTTTCAACTACTTCTGCGGCGCAATACTCACTCTGATCGTTATCACCGATTTGCTCCATGACTGGCAGCAGTATCTGGTCTTCGTGTGGAATTAGAGAATGGGCTTGGCTCACGGATTAGTGTTGGTTTTATTTTGACTGTTTTTGTTTTAAACTGGTTGGCTTAGTTTATTGTATTACTTGTTGTTCACCTTTCTGTAGTGTTGCACGGTCACTGTAGGGTATTGATTTTTGGTTGACACTGTACTTGCACTCTGACCAATTTTCTGACCGGCACTGTGATTGGGACTGTTTGCCAAAATTTTGCGGTGAGGCGGTTTTTCTGACCGGCACCGTACGGGGAGTGGGCTGTTTGTCGAGATCGGCACTGCGATGGTTTTATGGACAGGCACTGTACTTGCACTACGAAAACCTTTTGACTCGCACTGTGATTAGGGCGGCGGTTTGGCGAGGATTTGCGGTGAGACGGTTTTTTTTCTGACCGGCACTGTGATTTGCACGGCTATGGTTTGTCTGATTTACACTGTATTTGCACTGCGATGGTTTTGACTGGTACTGTACGTGGTGTGTGTTCTTGTCTATGTGGGTGCGTGGTTTTTTGCGTGTCGGGCGGCGTGGCGTCGTTTGCTCTGACTGTACTTCAGCACGTGGTCTGTGACTACGGATTTTTTCTATTCTACCTGTTTCTTTCCCTTTTGGTAATGTCTCCCTAAAGTCCCTGCTCGGGCGCCACTTGTAAGGAACCTATTTCAGGCTGGGGTGAGATCAGCTTGTCCAGGGTCCTCTACAAGACATTTGTAGTTGATAGGGGGACTTTAGGCGGGGGAAAGAATAGGTATCGTGATCGTGGTGGTGCGGGGATGTGTGATTTCTCGTTTGGTATGAAGCACCGAGGGTATGCCGGGGAAGGCAAAAGGAGGACCACGTGGCGTGGGGGGGGTGATCTGTCGGGCTGTCGACGCAGGAGAGAGGGTTCTCACAGAGTGACCCACCGTCGTTGGACTCTCGGGGTTACGGTTCTGAGAGGGGGGGGGGAGACGTTATATCGAACGATGCGTAGTCGCTAAGGTTCTCCAAACTACTGGTCGAGGGTCTGAGGCGGGGATAGAACGATGCGTAGTCGCTAAAGTCCTCAAAACTACTGGTCAGAGGTCTGAGGCGGGGTTAGGACGATGCGTAGTCGCTAAAGTCCTCAAAACTACTGGTCAGAGGTCTGAGGCGGGGTTAGGACGATGCGTAGTCGCTAAGGTCCTCAAAACTACGGGTCAAGGGTCTGAGACGGGGATAGAACGATGCGTAGTCGTTAAAGTTCTCAAAACTACGGGCCAGAGGGAACGGAGACGGGATATAGAACGATGCGTAGTCGCTAAAGTTCTCAAAACTACGGGCCAGAGGGAACGGAGATGGGATATAGAACGATGCGTAGTCGCTAAAGTTCACAATTCCACGACTCAGAGGGACGGGGATGGGATATAGAGCGATTAATAAATAAATAATAACGCCAGGAGTAGTGTCGTTTCTTATTGTGCTGAACCACTGGATATAGATTTGAACTTACGTATCAAGACAACGGAATCGAGGACGCGCTTATTCATAGGCTTAGGCGGCGCGGGGCCAAAGAATGTCAACGTTCGACGGCGTGTTCGAGGAATGTCAGTGGGGGACTCAGGCGGAAGTCACACAGCTTATTGTGTACACGTGTCACTGTGGCTTGATATGAACGGAGGATTTTACGTTTTGTTGCGTGCGCGTTGATCTCTGGTTCCCGTCGAAGTGAAAGATCGCCGGTCGGTCGGCTTCCTCCCCTCCTCTTTCGATATCATTCGCCTATCGATCGCGGTTTTTAAAGTGGCCGTTTTTGGCAGTATTTTTTTATTGGTCTTAACGCCTTCATTGGCAGACTACATTAAATAATAATAACGCGTTTTCGTTTGCAATTAATACTAACTTATTGTCTAAGGAAAAATCAAAGATAGCCGGGATAATAATAATAAGTCGGATTAATAATAATAATAATAAATTTGCGAAAGATAACCTAGGTATAAACGCCTTCTGTGGCTCCATATGAGGCTTGTTTCATCGTTACCGTGAGGGGTATGTGCCAAGGTTGGCGGAACGTCTTCTTATGCAGGGTTGGCGAGTACTTCGTGGCTTGTAAGGACCGATTCGATCCTTACAGCTTTAAGCTATTTCTTAGCCCAAATATCCAATACTTTCGCTGGATATAATTTCGCATCAGATTAATTCCACCGTGTAATGTTTCTTTATGTGCATTATTGATAATTAAAGACGTTAAGTGACACTTATTTAAAATCAAGGGATGTTTAACCTCAAATTCTGCGCTGGAGTTTTGTAATCTTTCTCCAACTCGCAGTAATCCATCTTCATCTAAAAACGGATTTAAACCCAATATTTTACTTTTTGTTTCTATTTCCTTTTTATTAACTAGGCTAGCTATTTCAGAACTGAATTGCATAGCTTGTTGTTTTTTCAATATCAATATCTTGGCGATCTTGATCTCATTGACTGTCAAATATGATGGAAATTCTTTATTTTCGGTTTTTATTTGAATAAACCTTAATATATATGCAATGACTCTTTCTAATTTATGCATACACGAGTATTGCTGTAATAACTCATTAATTATGTTAGCTTTATCGATTATAAACATTGCGCCATCTTTGATACATAGCATATGCTACAAACCAATATTTTAAGTAGATGGCGCCGGTGCGTGATACATTGTTTGACAGCTACTCATTGTTCTCTGCTCAGTTAATTTCATGTGACAAACCAAAATTGTGTTCACTGTGAAATTGTGAAAAAAAATTTAAAAAAAATAAGTTATTCGTTTCCTAACATTTCAATTGGAAACCATCAAATCAATCACGTGTATTGTGCAAATTTTTATTCAATTTCAGCAGCAGGCATTTGTCTTTAAGGTGGTAAGTTGAACTGTGTAAATTATGTGGATCGTGCATTTGAGGTTAAATTCACCAATCTGTCCATAGTCCAAAATGCCAAAATGCCGCCGCACAAGACATGCAAGCCAGCAACAAGTGTATTCACAGAACTTAAGCGAAGAAAGACAAAATATAATAAGAGAAAATTCCCGATTGGGACAACGCGTGAGGACACGAAGATCATTGGCATCATACAATCGCTTGTCATTCCAATATGATCCCACTGCGAACTACAGTGATGATGAAAATTTAGATATTGGACCAATGACGACTATATGCCGATATTACAATGCGTTAAAGTTCAAAAGAGAAACGGCTGGATTGTGCTGCGCAAGTGGAAAAGTCATATTGGATTTACACCACCACAGCCACTGAAACCATTGTTCGATGGAAGTGATCCCGATTCCAGCCATTTTCTTCAACACATCCTTGAATACAATAACTGCTTTCGCATCACTTCCTTTGGAGCTAATATCATTCGAGAAGGCAGCATTATGCCCACTTGCAAGGTAAAAGATACAACACACATAACCAATCACTCACACCAACACAATAAATTGCAACACATAACAACTACATATACACCACACACTACACCATCACACGATCAGAAGTTACACCGTATTCTTCAACAAATGATTGTTTTGCAAATACAGATACAAGGACAAATATATCATTTGCATGGTTCAATGGGTCCAACACCATTTCGTCTAAGGTGGATGAGCTGAATGTGCGGTGCAATATACGGGGAACACAACAGTTAAAGAGACGAATTATTGAACAGTTTCAAGCATTTTTTCACGCAAATAATGCTGTGGTTAATACGTTCAGAACAGCATTGGAACGAATGCCATCGGATACGAAAAAATTTTTCATATTAGCGGATTGTACCCAAACAGGTGAACATGTGCGAAGATTCAATGCACCCACCGTTAATTATGTTGCTGCAATTATTGTTGGCGTTCCAACTAAATCGCGAGACATTGTCGTTCAGCGAATTATTTTTAAGGTTTTTTTTGTTCAATTTTGCATTTGATTTTGAAACTTGGTTATTATTAATTTATTTTATTTGCGAAAATCGGTTTGTCAAACTAGGAATCCTCACAAAGCTTTCTTTCAGTCTGTTTCTGATGTACTTGCTTCTCCAATGAGCAAACACTTGCCCCAAATCGCAATACCCTATCTAAAGGGTATCGGCAACCACCAGAGCAGCAACAGCAGTACGACAACAATGTTGCGAGTGACTTTAGTCGTTGTTTGGTTGCTTACTGCCCGCAGCAAATGCTAAAAATTGCCGCAAACAAAAACAATACAGCCAAAACGGGCAAAACCGGGCAAAACGGGGCAAAAAAAAAAAGAATGAAATTGTAACGGCCACAGAGTTTTAATGTACTGCTAGTGTCAGAGCGCAATTCAGAGATGGCAGTGGGGAAAAGCAGAGCACAATGAAAGGGAGCAGAGCAGGGAAAATTGGATTTGGGGTCCAGTAACAGCAACAGCAGCAGCAGCCGAAATAAAAATTAAGACGTCATCAAAATGCAATTAAAAAAGTAGGTAAAAATGAAAATAGCCGCAGATTTATTTAAGCCCCGAAAGAGCACACGGCTTCCAGTAGAAACACTCGGCCGAAAACCCATTAAAGGACGGAATGAACCGGATCCCATTGTTGATGGCATTATTAAATTTTCTCCCTCGTTCTTTTTTCTTTTCACTCTCGCTCCTGTTGTTTTCGCTGTCATAATATAAAAAAAGAGCAAAAGTTGGGAAGAACCCTGGGTGCCCTGGCTGCTACCACCGGCGGGCACGGAGAGGAGCAATCCTCTCTGCGTGTCGCCAGCGGTCACACCTCTGACGGGACGGGAGCAGGTCACGTTAGTTGTAATACTACTGCCGGCAAAATTCGCTGTAGGATGAGCCGCGCAGGTGCCGTAGTCGAGACAGACTCGGACCTGGAGAGCGTGCTGTCCATCAGCAAAACTGAAGAGGAATGCCTTCTCCGCTCGCCTGAACCAGGTTCCAGCTCCCCGCGTAGGGAAGGGCCGAAGCGTTTGAGGGAGGGGATGAGGGCAAAAGCTCAGTATAAGGCGGCCCTGAAGATTTTTAGCAGGCTACAAGGCAAGGCAGATATCTCCCCGGAGGAGAAATCCAAGCTAGCTTGGGCCGAGCTGAAGGTGGAAGAGGGCCGTAGATGCTACGCACGGTTGCCTCAAATGAAGGCTTCCACTAGTGAACACGCAAATAAGGTGGAGGAGTTGCTAGCTACCAAGAGGCAGCGCTCGACCGACAACACCGCCACCCCGGCAGGCAAGCGGCAGCGCGGGCCCAAGAGAGCGGAACCATCCCCACCACCACCGAAAACGGCGAAGCAGAGGTCTGTCAACGCTTCAAAGGTCAGCGATGTGTCCAAGAGACACCTGATCGTAGCTCTCATCGACAGACGTGATGAGAACGGGAAGATGACGGCGGCGCAGTGGAAACTGGTCCACGCACGGCTCGTCGACTCCCTGCTTGCACGGATGGAGGAAGACCCCACAGTGCCCATGCCCACTTTCGATGGTGATGAGTGGCTGAATAAGGTCAAAATCCTGAAGTGCAATGACGACCGGACGCTGAGGTGGCTGACGCAGACGGTCTGCCAATTGGAGGCGTTGTGGGAGGGGGCCAAGCTGGAGGTGGTGGACAGGGAGCTAATCCCGTCCATTCCAAAGGCGAAGGTACTCTTCCCCATCGTCATCCAACTAGACCGCGCGCTGAAGCTCCTTCAGCGTCAAAACCCGGACATACCAACCGCAGACTGGAAGGTACTGCACGCTGGTAGCCCACTACCCAACGAGGGGGGCCAGCATGTGATCCTCCAGATCAACAAAGACGCAGAGGACGTCCTTTACCCCAGATACGGGAAAATGGCGTGGGGCATGGGCAGTGTGTACCTGCGCCTCAAGAAGCGCCGCCCCGAAGACACAGACACACACACCCTGCAGGCAGGCGAGGTGGAGAAGGGCCTCGGTCTAGACACCATCGTGAAGGCCGCCCAGGGTCTGGCTCTTGAAGACTCCCAGGAAGATGAGGACGGTGACCTGACGATTACAGTCAACCCGTCGTATGCAGTTGAGCCAGCCGCCCATGAAACTGAGTGTGCTGCAAATCAACCTGCATAAAAGCAAGGTAGCATCGGCGGAGCTCCTCATAGCCATGGAGCAAGGGCCCGCCGATATAGCTTTGGTCCAGGAGCCCTGGATTGCGTCAGGCAATACAGTGGCCGGACTGAAGTTCGCAAATTACAACTCGTTCTACCCAACATCGGTAAGCAGGAATAGAACCGTCGTACTAGTACGAAAGGGAATCCACGCTTACCTTATGTCTCATTACAGCACAGACGACCTGACAGTAGTGATGCTGGAGAGTGAGGAGAAGCGCCTTCTGGTAGCCTCCTGCTACATGGCACACGACAGGCCCGCACCACCTGAAGAACTAAGGAGTCTGGTGGAAAAAGCCGACTCCAAAGACCAGCAACTCATCATTGGTACGGACGCCAATGCCCACCACAGTGTGTGGGGAAGCCCCGATATCAATGACCGAGGTGAGTCACTCCTAGACTTTATATTATCAAATAACATAGATGGAGCAAACGTGGGAGAGGACTACACTTACGTAGGTCCCACCTCGTCCAACGTGCTAGATCTAACCCTCGTAACAGGAAAGAGTACCTTGGTATCTGGATGGAGAGTCCTTGAAAGACCATCCTTCTCGGACCATAGGTACATTCAGTTCAAGTGCGATTTCAAATACACTCCGAAGGTGACAGTCTTCAGGAACCCCCGGAACACAAACTGGGAGAAGTTCAGGAAGACCGTTACCTCGAAGCTCGCGAATCCGGGAATAGTGAAATCCGCGGAAGACATAGAGAAGTCCTTGGAGACCCTCTCCAAGGAACTTCTGTCTGCCTACCAAGGAGCATGCCCGCCATCAAGAACGAGAAAGAGGACCAAACCACTCTGGTGGAATAGGGACCTCTCCCTCAAGAGAAATAACCTCAGGGAACTCTTCAAACTCGCCAGAGTAGCGAATGAGGAGATCATCAATGAGGAATACAAAACACTACTCAGAGACTACAAGAAGGAAATACGCAAGGCACAACGTAGCTCGTGGAGGAACTTCTGCTCGAACATCGAGAAAGTGCCTGAAACAGCAAGACTCAGGAAGCTGCTCTCGAAGCAGCCCACCATACAGAGTCAGCTACAATTAAATTACGGACAGTGGTCAGAAGACAGCGAAGAGGCTCTGACAGCACTAATGGAGGCCCACTTCCCGGGATGCACCGAGGTCACTGATGCTGAAACGCATCAGGACCTAGCAACCGAGGAACACCCCCGACAGATCTAATAACCCACAAGAAGATCCAATGGGCCATAGACTCCTTTGCGAGCATCAAAGCACCTGGACTGGACGGAATATTCCCAGCCATGTTGCAGGCGACCAAAGAGACGATCATCCCATGGCTCTTCGCAATATACTCGGCATGTCTAAGTACAGGCTATATCCCTATCCAATGGAGAACGGCTAGAGTTGTCTTCCTCCCAAAGGCAGGAAAGTGCAGCCATGCTAGTCCGAAGGACTACAGACCGATAAGCCTTACCTCTTTTATGCTAAAAACACTGGAAAAGCTGCTGGACGGATACATCAGGAAGGAGGTGGGAGGACTGATGTCAACCAACCAGCACGCTTATACCAAAGTGAAATCGGTGGAAACAGCTCTACATTCACTAGTAGCTACCATCGAGAAGGCTCTCAACAATAAAAAGTATGCACTAGGAGTATTCGTAGATATATCCGGGGCGTTTAACAACGTAGCCACGAACGCAATAATGGATCGCCTTGAAGCGACCCACACACACCAAGCAATCAACCTATGGATAAAGAACCTCCTGAGTTGTAGACGGGTGCAATCTGAGTGGGGCACCGCTTCCACGGTAAAGGGAGCGCATAGAGGCACACCTCAAGGTGGAGTCTTTTCGCCCCTCCTGTGGAATCTGGTGGTCGACGACCTCATCAAGAGATTCGAGAGGAAGGCCCCAAAGATAACAGCTTATGCAGACGACATACGCATAATTATTACGGGCGTATGTCCATCGACTCTCAGCTCCATAATGGAACGAACACTCAGGGAGATATGCGAGTGGGCGGATGAAGTAGGACTCGATATCAACGCGGACAAGACGGACCTCATCCTCTTTACAAAGAGGTGCAAGGTACCGGCATGGATCCCCCCAACAATCAACCAAACAAGGCTAACCCCGAAAACACAGGTCAAATACCTCGGCACAGTACTGGATAGCAAACTGGCATGGAAACCCAATGTAGTGGAAAGGGTGAAGAAGGCCACCATTGCGCTTTATGCATCCAAGAAGATGCTTAGCAGCACATGGGGCTTGTCACCCGCCCTAGTGCATTGGATCTACATCTCGGTGGTGCGACCAACTCTGCTGTATAGAGTCCTAGTGTGGTGGCAAGCAACTGAGAAGAAGACGTACCACAAGCTTATGCAAAGGACCCAGCGACAGGCTTTGCTATGTATCACAGGGGCGCTGAGGTCAACCCCAACTATAGCACTCGAAACCATACTCGGGATCGATCCCCTCGACATCCACGCTCGGCTGACTGCGGGTAAAGCAGCATAGCGACTGATCGTATCGGAGAACATGTCACCCCAAGGATACGGGCACAGTTCAATTGGGAGGAACATGACCAGTCATACAGACTACATGACCCCCCAAACTTGCCTAGAGGTCAAAACCAACACATTTTTGGGACCCGAAGACTGGAAAAAGGGACGGGACCAGACTCAACACCTCAACATATATACTGACGGCTCCAAGATGGACGGAGGAGTAGGAGCGGGCCTATATTGTACAAACCCCGAAATAAGGGTGTCATATAGGCTACCAGACCGATGCAGCATATTCCAGGCGGAAGTTTTCGCTATCAAGAAGGCAGCAGAGGTCGCTCAGCAAATAGAGCGACCACACAACGTGGTGAACATATTCGTCGATAGCCAAGCAGCGATAAAATCCATGCAGTCGTTCGCAGTCGGCTCCAGAAGTGTCCTGGCAAGCAGGGAGGCATTAGACTCACTATGCACGACCAAGTCAGTGCGAATCTACTGGGTTCCCAGCCACCAGGGCATCGAAGGAAACGAGGCTGCGGACGTTCTGGCTAAGGAAGGCGTTGGGCTGACGAGCGAAAGAATCGAAAACGTGCCTATCTCCCTTAGAACGTTACAAAGCGATCTAGAGAAGCAGGCCGCCCTACAAACCAAGAACAGATGGAGGAACGCAACCACCTGCAGAACCTCGAGAACCATGTCCAAGGAGCGCAATGAAAAGCTAGCTCACTATCTACTGCATCTTCCACGGAAAGACTGTAGACTGATAGTGGGAATACTCACAGGTCACTGTCTGGCTGCGGCGCACGCGGCCAAGCTAGGCATTACCAACATAGACAGCTGCAGGAAATGCGATGAATCCGGGGCTATCGAAACCCTGGAACATCTCATCTGCAACTGCCCGGCTCTTTCACGGGCAAGGACAAGATACCTAGGCGCACCGGAGATGGCATCACTAGAAGATGCCTCCAAGAGGACGCTGAGGGAATTACTTGCCTTTGCGAAACACACCTCGATACTCGAGGACTTCCAAATCTCAGCAATACCCCCGTAAAGGTCCATCTACATCCGGATCACTAAGGGCCAGACTGGCCTATGAAAGTCCCCGCTGAGGGACGTCCGGGTTAACCTAACCTAAACGTTCATTCCTAGATTTTGTTGATTTCAAATATTTTTAATAACTTATTTTAGCTAAAGCTGTCTTGAATCATTCCTAATAATAACTGATAAAGAGTAAGGGTATGTAAGGGTGCCAAATGGATCCTTTTAGTGGTTTGAAATTAAGCCAAATTGAACCACAATCCATTCCAAATTAATAACAAAGGATGATTGGTAATTTAATAGGCAGATAAACTTAAATAGACATTTATAGTCGTGGTCCGAGTGTTTCCTTAATGGCCCACATAAGACCGATATCCATCTGATAAATAACCGAATCGCACCTACTTCGAGTATCCGATTTTGTTTATCAAATTGAACCAAATATAAACCGATTCGAATAAAAAAATATTTCAAACATTTCACTCTGAATATTTGAATGAGAACTCCATCTCGGAAAACACAGTGACTGCAATTTTCATCAAGCAGATCCAATGCATATTGTACAGTGTACACGCTGTCATATATGTATTAAGGGAATCCTCCATGGAATTCTTGCAGCATTCAAATCAAAAAGGGAATAAAAACGAAATAAAGAAACCTCCGGTTGTCATTATCAAAGAGCATATCACCGGTTTGCAGCAGTCTACAAATGTCTGTGTGTGTGTGTGTATGTAAGAGACAAAAAGACAGGCGACAGCCGACAGCCGCAACGACAATCGCTAAGCCCGATAAGGACTCACTCACACACACACTCAACACCCACACACACAGACGTTCTGGCAGGATGAGACCCTGCAAATCCTGAGCAAAACCGAATCTGTTGCAATCACGGCTCCCCTTAAACGAACAAAAATTTAAGAAAATAAAAACCATTGCTATATAAGGGAAACGTTTACTAAACAGATTCTACATCTCGTATGCTCCACCATCTGCATAGTTATTATGGCATTAAAGCCAAATAATAATAATATTGGATGGAGTCAAAAAATATCCGAAAGCGAAGAATATATACCCTTGTAGCACTAAAGGAAAAATTCTGTTTGCAATTCTGCCTCTTGAGAATATAAATATTTTATTAATCAGAGGTTATGGTGGAACTGAAATAATAGATGTAACACGTACTTTAAATAATATTATGCAGATAATAAGTTAAGGAATAATAATTAAACTTAAATTTATTGGATCTAGTTTCAGATACAATCTTAAATACTGCCTGCCGAAAGAGCAGAATCTGTGGACAGAAACAAATGAAGAACATTTCTTTATTCACTATGTTATCCATTGGGAAAAATGTTTTTCTTTTTGAAGAGTATTCAAGTAAATTAAAAATCAAAAATAAAATAATGTGGAAAAATGTTTTACTCATTTACAGGGAGAATTCAGATCAGAGGGAAATCTCTCCCTCTACACACACACACTTTCTTAGTCTCCCACTGCCACTCTATTACCCCAGAGACATAACTGTAATTACAAGAGTACACAACTCCAGATCCCCGTCCCCCTCTTCCCGGTTGACTGTGTTCCTGGCATCCAGGCATCCTGCCACTGCGTCTGGCTCGACGGAAATGCCGCTAGCGGTAAAAGGAATAAGTCGGGTGGGGGGAAAGAAAAGAACGAAATCCTGAGAATAAAAAATAAATTAAAAAACGAAGCATGAAATTAGGAAATTTATCAGCAGCCGAAGCCAAAAGCCAGACGCAGCAGAAGTGCAACAGGAGAGAGGGGGGATAAGGGGGTCTAATAGGGAGCACCGAGTGATTCCCCCCCCCCCCCCCCCCCCCGCAACCTCGCAGTGGAGAAGCATTTCAAGCATCTTCTGCATAAATCGAGGGCAAATTGAGCCAATTTCTGTATAAATACTACGCACTAACGAGATGAAAGATGAGCAGAGAGGGAGTCGCAGCCAAAGCCATAGCGGAATAAAATGCGGATGCCAATATAAATGGGGATGCGGATGGGGATTCGGATGTGGATGGTTTGGCAGCGATGAGAGGATTACAAGCAAAAGTGCCATAAAAATGTGTATTAAAATGAGTAAAAACATTTATTTGCATAAAGTCAACCCAAGCCCAGCCCAGCGAATGAGACAGCAATTGACTCAGTGAGCGGGACGGCAGGACGAAGTGAGAGAGAGAGAGAGAGGGAACAGAGCGAGCGAGAGATGGAAAGTGGGTTGCTTGCAGAAAACTATTTCAAGTGGCAAAAGTTTTAGCTGCGTACACTTTTAGCCCGAGCGCTGAGCCCCCGAGTATGCACTTGAGTCACGAATTTTCTGGTTTTGGAGCCCTGGTTAATGTCTTTGAACGCAGTGCATATTTCAAATGTTTCATATCATAGCTCAGGCAGAGATGGGACAATTCGTCGGAACAAGCCATGCCAGAGAGCAAACTATTCATCTGGCAAGCCGAAAATGAAATGGCCTTGCGGCAATGCCCGCAAAAAGAAAATACACGCAATCAATAATGTTTACCCCTGGAGCTTGATACGTGTGGATGGATGACTGCTGGAACTGCTGTGGGGCTGACTGGGAGTTTGGGAGTGGTAGTGCGAGTGGGAGTGAATGAGGAAACCAGTTTCAATATAGTTCTCTGCTCTCGAGTCCTAGTCGAGCTGGTTGTCGGAGGCCAACGGCGATTAACTCAAGTCAAACATTGAGTGATTGTTTTGCAGGGCCAAGTCTGCTCTTGATTACGCCATTGCATTTGTTATCACAGACACTCAGACCCCAACGACAGACACACAGACGGACTGACTGACAGACAGATGTAGTCGGGAAAGGAGTCTGTATCTCAGAATGGGGATAAAAAATCCCTGGCTGTGTGTGCGTGTTTGTGTGTGGAAATCCACGCAGAAACGCGTCAACATCGCTGAAAGGATTTCCGTGGCACTCGTACGGATAAAAATAAATTCAGAAATTGCTACCGTTTCGCCATGGACAACAAGGACAACTTTTCCTCAAGTGTCGATGCTCAAAGAACGTTACCATCTCCAGCTCCAGCTCCTCCCTTCCATCCATCGCATCGCATTCTCGTCCCATCCAATCCAACTTAATACCAACTCGTTGGCCCGCTTAGCGATTCGATTTGCGTCGCTTTAAGTTTGCTCTCGATTGAGTTCTGTTTTCCATTTTTAGCCGCGACAGAGCCGCGCTCAACCAAATTGCTTTTGAAAGGTATTTGCCAGCTAATACCGTCTTTAAGAGTAAGATGTAAAATTATGGTATGTCCGCAGGGGATATCGGGTACTCGGGTTTATTTATAAGTGGTAGAATCTTATGCGTATTATATCTATCCATCCATCCATCAAGGAATCTTCTGGAAGAACGACTAAAAACGAATAATTAATATCAATTAGTTTCCATCCGAAATTTTGTGTCAATCACCCATCAAATCCAGTGCGAGGCGAGTCTAATGACTTAATTTGGCGAGATGGAAAAGCCAAAAGTGGGACTAAAACAAATGAAAATTTCGTGTGGACCATCTATTAGCGCTACCAACTACTGGACCGCTCGTAATTATGACCCATGTTAAGTAAGCCAAAGTTTACCGAACAGCTAAGAGTTCGCTCTGTCTCCCTTCCGCACACTTTAGCCAAACCGAAGATTCGAATCGACTGGGGCGATACCATAATGAGGGGTCGCATTTCGAGTGTACCTTTTACATTAATCATAGAATACTTATGAGCGTCAAGTGTAATTGAAAGACATTGCAAAGTTGCTCCGCCCCCCTCCCCATCCCGGGCTCTGGCTCTGGCTCTAGCTCTGCCTGTAGCCCTAGCTCTGAGTCTGAGTCTGACCGAGTGCCACCGACTTCCGCTAATGGCGTTACATTTTTGCTATGGATTTATGACAGTGTTTCCCCATCATTTTCACACACTTCGAACTCTAATTTGTTATTGCTTGCTACTCGTGTTATTGGCTCTCTGTGAGTGTTCGATTGCATGGGCGTGCGAATAAAACAGCTGAAGAAAACATAATTAGGACGAATTACTTGAGTCCTGTCCTCCCTGTCTAGGGCTACAATTGAAATCAAGTTTGTTGATTTATTCATATGTGGATGCTATTCTTTTGGAATAATTAAAATATATTCATTTTGCAAAGAAATAATTCTCATTTCTCATTATGTGGAATATGTATGCATTTCTATAGACCTTAGAAGTGTCTTCTGAAATTAATATGTTAATATGTTGGATAATATGTTGGATCTTAAAATTATTCTCAGTATATTCTGGGCTGTTCACTGCAAAGTTGTTCGCCATGATCTCTTTCGCTCTTTATAATGTACTGCTTATTATTTTCTACTGCTTGTCCCTTTACTCTGCATGCATGTCCCATAGACGAGAGAGTGCGTAGGGAAAGAGACAACTCGCTCAGAAAAGATCAATAGGGGCAAGACAAAGTGAGCGTGCGTTGAGCATGTTCTTCTGTTCAATTACTGTCTTTGAAGGATGGTTGGGAAATGTTTTTTAAGTTATTCGGGTCTGCCCACAGAGTTGCTCGCGGAGACCGAAATTCCAATGAGAACCCGACCGTGAATTCATTTATTAATGTTAAATTAAAATTAAATAATATACGGTTTGCTGATATGAACCTACAATATATAGTACTCAGTATAGGGGAATGCTATTATAAACAGAATCCGACAATTCATATAAAGATGCCATTCGATGTGAACTCTGATGTACGAGAATATATGCATATATGCAAGTTTATAAATAAAATACTTTATACGATTAGCTGCATTTATTATCTTGGAAACAACAGGCAAGTCCCAAGCAAGCTTGAGTTTTGGCATTTACTGATAAGCCCTGATATATAAGACGACTTGAACGTCTCGTCAGCATTCAATCTGTTTAAAGTCTTTCAACTGGAATATTGAATTAAAAATCAGCAAATATATTGCATTTTGGTGATTGGATTCGGATGTTACTCTATCTACAGAAACGAGCTTCGAGAATAGTGCTGTGAGAATTCAGTGAGACCCATTCGATGTTCCCTGCAATTCCAGTTTTTCCGGATCTGGCTGGACTGTAATCCAGAGATAAGTCAACGACTTTCAATGAGGACTTTAATCGCAATTGGATCGGAAACCTATGGAAGAACTTTTTCCTAGGACTAGAAAAAATCTATCTGATGACCCTGGCTCACCCTCACGAGCTAGGCTTATTACAGTAATCTCAATGGAAAATATGATGAAAAGTGGCATGGTCGATTATTTGAAGACATTCATTGGGGTACCTGGAACAGCTATGCCTACTACATCTCGCTTACATTTTCTCAAATGATGATAAGGCCCAAAACTGTATGGTGTTTTTGACCTTATCATCATTTGAGAATATGTAAGCGAGATGTAGTAGGCATATTTATCTTCTTTAATGATATTTTAATGTTTTAATAAATTCTTAAAAACAATTTAAACTAACCAAATTCAATTAATGATTAAATATGGTTTCAATGCAAGAAATATACAAAAAAATTTAGCTCAGGATTTTAATGAAATTAAATATGTTTCATTACTTTTCATTCTACAACAAATTTATAAATATATACTGCATACAACGAATACAGAGAATATTATTCACAGAGCTGATAGCTTGAGATCACACCATAGAGGAAGGAACGTTTCTTATCATGAATGTGCTATCAGTTTCCGGAATAGGGGACAAGTCCCGTACGCAGTCGGGCCCGGAACTATTCTATATTATAAAGAGCAATATAAAATCATGGATTATGGACCGAAAATTGAATGAGAGCCTGGCCGTGATTCTGAATTCAAATGAAAAACCGACAAATAAATATATCATCCCCCGAATCAGGTGATTTACTCAGCTTTAGCCAACTCATTAGTTGGGAGAAAATTTTTAAGCTCAGCCGTCGCAGCCGTCGCTGCAGTCGAAGCCGAAGCCGACGTCTGTTTAGCATAAAGGACAAAAGGCAACAACAAAGGGAGCGGCAAACTGTGAACAAGTCTAATATCTTTTTAAATCATAATTTGGCTTATATACTCTTGTCCTGCACGCCCCTCCACATTCGGCAGACTCCGAGAGGGCTGATTCTGATGCCAAGGCTAAAATCGGAGTCGGAGTCAAAGTCAAATTCAGGGAAGGTCGACTGGGGGATGGGGAGAAACTTCTTCTTTGGTTCGTTTTCGGCGTTTGAATAATTGTTTGACATTTTGAATAATTTAATTCGGCGACTGTTTTTAAGTGTTGCTCGAGTGGAAATGAAATTGAAAACGAGATTTAGTTAAAAACCATCCAGAGCCAGGGAACTCCGCCCAGTCCATCCCACTCCACTTATTCAATCCTCCCCAAAGCTACCCCAGCAGGACGCGCTGCGAGCAGCAAGTTCAAGATTATAGCTTTGGGAATTCCGGGAAAGGCGGACCCAAGGACGACAGCGACGACGACGACGACGACGACGACAGAGATGATGACGCCGGCTATGATGACGCGCTATTCATTTGTTTGAAGCTCTCTATAGCTCTGACGTGGGGGCGTGGCCCATGACTGGGACAAACAAAATGCTCGCTAATCGAGCAATTAAACACGTCTCTTAATTGGCACTCGGGACAGGACTGTGAAAGAACTGGTACAGTCGGCAGGTGGTGCATCAGCAGGTGCGTGGGCGGAACAGGACTCAATGGATGAAAACAGTCGTCAAAGCTATAATTTAAATGGAAAAAATAGCAAATCATTTTATTTTTAGACTATATTCCACAAAGGGCCTCAGACCAAGCTGTGAAGCGAAAATGAAAATGTAATTTCTATAATTGGTCGTTACAGTAATTCCAGAAATAAACAAAATAATATTATAGATCTTTTGCATCCCTAATATCCTAATAGCAATAATATTGTTTCCCTTCGTCTAGCTTCAGCTTAGCGAGAAGTAGTAAAATCAATATCATCTGCTTGCTTTCCCTCACATGAGGATAACAATTTAATATGGATAGTTATTGTAACAATCTAGATTTCTAAAGAATTCCACAATTAAATCAATATGCAATGCAATCCGTGTCGATACATACTAAGGGTCAAAGGGCCACCTTACCGGTTCTCATGTCTATTATAAACGAACCTAAACAATCGATAAGTAGCTTATTGTTTATTTATGAAAAATGCAATCTATGGGCTCTCATCGTACATACATACATAAGCTATTTAATAAATGTATAAAAATTTACAGCTTAAAATGAAGGAAAAATAGCATTAACCTTTAACTAATTTTCTTCATTCATCCCCAAATCCCTTCGATACTTCTCATGTGGGGCTTGGAGCCACAATAGTTTTGGCCAGACGAACGAACGCCTTCCCAATTAGCCAGGGCCATTGCCACCTTTGAAGAGAAACAAAGGAGAGAAAAACTAAAACAGTTTAAGTGGCACTTTTATGGCATTGCCTCCCGAATGGAGAGGACGAGAACTGTGATAATTACCACCATCCACCCGAAGAAAGAGAAAAAACCAATCTTGCAGGGCCTACAGTTTGATATAAATATATATGTATATAGGAGTCCCCCAAATCCAACAGCCAAATGCTTACCAATTAGGGACCTCCAACTCCAGACCCAGTAAAAGCCAGGGCTGAGGTGCTTGTTAATTCGTCGTCGTTTTCAGCATTTTAATTTCTTAATTTTCTACCTTCCGAAACAGAAACAGCAGAAACAGAAGCAGAGGACTAAGAAAACAACGAGGGTTCCCTGGCTTGTTCTTGGCCAATTGTGTGTGCCCCTTAAATGGATTTCCAGCCGAGTCCTGGCCCAGTTGTGGCGCTTCCCCTCAATGTTTCTGGCTTCGCCATTTTCCAACTGTCGCACATTTGACTAATGCACAACAAAAGTGGAGTGTTACAGGATATGCATAATACATCGGGTACACTTGTAAGTGAGACAATAATAGGAAAGAAAAAGCGCTTCGTCGCACACAGACACAGACACGGGCACGGACCTGGCCAGAGACGGAGACGGAGACAGAGACAGAGGCACAGATATGGCAACAAGGATACAGATACAGACAGAGAGAGACATAGCTCTGACTACAAAAAAAAAACAAAAATGAGAGGCTTTCTTTGACGGCCGAAGTTTTATATACCCTTGTGAATGCCTATATTTATTCGTGATATGGAATCCACATAGCTGAATCGTACGAATTGAATCTAAATGATAAAATTACATTTTTAAACATTTGTTGAGTCCAAATAAGTTCATCTGAAATATACTTTTTAAACGGAAACTATTTAAAATATACAAAAGTGCTCCGATCTGACCAGTTCTATTTTATATAGGGGGTGCAATAAAGAATATATATGCCCTTTTTTAGATCTGTAAAATATAGATATTACATTCAAGAAAATTAAAATTCCTCTTGTTGCAGAATTATACAAAATTCCTTTTCTTCTTTTGTTAAATCCAAGCAAAATCAGAACACCTCCTGGAAGTGTATGAAAATGAGGAAAAACGATAAAAGAAAACAGCAAAAAGGATGACAATACAAACTGGCGCCACTTGCCTTGCACGCAGCCGCTGGGCCAACAATTTTTTAGAAGGACGACTCTGACAGTATGCCGCACGTCGCCGTTGCCTCTCACAGATAACAAGGAGTAAAGCTGGGGCTGGGCAGGAAGAGAGGGAGAGTAGTGTATAGCCGGGAGACGGCAAAGGCAGAGTGTTCCAAGTCGAAAGAACAAAGGCTGAAACGTGGCAGCTTTAAACCCATCCCATCCCGACCTGACCTGACCTGGGCTGGTCGAGGCTCCGGGTCTGGCTCCCAGTCATCATCTCCTTCACGGCACGCACATCATTTTTTATGCAAAAGATACAGGAAAAACGAGAGAGATGGGTTAGAAAAAGAGCTAGATGGATAATAGGACAGAAAGTGAGAAAAATAGAACTCGGTTGACCCATATCCTCGGGATGCACACTTCATGAGCGCATTGCACATTGACCTTAGCCCAGGGCCAGGACCAGGCCCAGGCGGGGCATACAATGTGGAAAGCTAATTAAAGCCAGTCACTCGTTCGCAGTATAATAGGCAGACAACACACGAAATTAAATATTCCATATCAACATTATGGCTAGTTTGCGTAGTACAGTGCGGTACGCGAGACAAAATCCTTGAAGTAAATAGTTCCCATATACTCGCAATTTGTTTATATCTCCAACACTGACCACTCGTTACTCAAAATCTGAAGCCCAGATATCCACAAAAAATAAATGGATTAAAAATATAATTGCACAGGATTTTTATTTCTGTAGATAAAATGGCTTTACCTAAAGACACAGCGAGACTTCAACTTCAACATGTTTTTAAAATTGTTTTTTTATGGTATGGTCCCACTTTTAGATGTAAATTCTAAAGTAACATTATTTCTTAATTAAATTAGCTACTAATCATTAAAATTGTTCGAATAAAGTCAAAGGTACAAAATATTTAGTAAATCAATTAATAATTATTAGAGAATTGTGTAAATAGTAGATATTGCCTTTATATTGTTATCATCGAATAATAGGTTACAAATTAATTTCAGCGAAGTATTTTTATAAATTTTAGCCATCGAATCATCAAATAATAATTTTCAACTGATTTGATATTTCCGAAACGGACTTTAGACACACAAATGTACGAGTGCCGTACGGTGGATGCCAATTTGCATATGCAAAAAAAATAAATTGCTAAATAAAAAGGATAAAAATAGATCGAGCTCAGATCCACTTAATTCATAATTCTTCATTATTTCAAATGTGATTGTTAATGGCTGAACAAATGCATTACTCCATCAGCATAACAATAATACGTGATGATTTCGGTTGTGTGGAATACATATTGCATAAATTGTCGGAAAAAATGCAATAAGTGTCGGGCTGCCAGGACTAGCTGTGCGATTTCTTTAATTCCATCTGACAGAACAGTTTTTATGCAGATTGAATTCAATTTGCGGCGGCCAGATTTCGTACTCTGACATTCAGAGTGGAAATGGTACCAGAGCCTGCCTGACTTAACTCTAATTGCGCATCAGTGATAAGAAGTCGATACAAATTTCCACTAAAGAATTCTTGAATATATCCCAATTTGCATACAAACGATATATGCCTGTTTTAGGAAGTTATATCTAAGGCAGTAGATCACATTAAAAAGTGTGTAAGAGGCACGTAACTCGATCAGGAAAATAAAATACCATAAAGCGCATTCAAAACACGGTCTCCTTCCCCCAAATCCCCTATTGAGACTTTTCAGGACTAAACCTAAATGTCCTACATGTCTTTAGGAAATGGGAAGAAAACCAGAAGCACTGCAAAGGGTACGCCAAAGTATTGTGACATTCGCGTACCGCTCTCCGCAGGAGCCACCCATCCACCGTCTATCCCGTGCGACGAGACACGACGCGACGTCCTCTTGTCAGGTAGACCAGGCAAAAATGCAAATATTTGTAAAATATATGCGTGTAAAAATTGTTGTGCTCCATTATCCTTTTAACTGGATATGTAGGGGACTGCACAAGCACAATGACAACATACAGCCATCTACATATACGATTATATGTACAGGCAAATACCAAGAGCCAAACAGAGGCAATAGCTAAGCAGGCAGATAACAACTTGAAGGGGTTTAGCTCTCTGCACCCCCACTATCTTCTTTTCCCTCTCCTGCAGGCTTCGAACATTCTCTGCTTGGTTTTCCTGTATCCTGTATTTCTAGAAGGAAGGGGTATATATGATTTTTTTTTTTTTTTAGATTTAATTCGTGGTATAATAATACTAAATAGTGCTCTTACCGATGAAATACAATTTCTAGCAGTTTCGAGATAAAGTTTAGTATCTGTCAGACGATCGCTCATTTCAACTACATTTTATTTACAAATTTATTAGCTCTTACTGGTCTCATTACTGAATCATGGGTCATTTTCTGCCACCCCATAAAGAATCATCCCGATAAAGAATGGCGCACACTGGTTGGGGGATGGGAGGTGGAGCCTTCGTTCCATCTGGCTAAAGTGGCTTGTCAAAGTAAACATCACAACAGCGCCGACAACAGCAGCAACAAAT
>CAXALB010000026.1:0-72420 GCA_963969585.1 Drosophila helvetica | reverse complement strand
CCAGTTACTAGCATGGCCAGTGCCATTAGCTGAAGGCGCGGCAGTCGGATTAGAGCTTTGGCTTGCGTCTAATCCTGACAAGCACACTACTTCCGGACCTGAAAATCGACCTGCTGGTATCTTCGGGAGATGAGCCCTGCCTCGTGGCTGATTTATTTTCGAACGAGTGGGCCTGTTGGTCCGCGTGACCGGAACTGACCTTGCAGGCGGAATTTGCCTGACTTCGGTATTGTGGACATTTCCCTCAGCTACCATTCCCGTATCTGCATGACCATTTCCTGGGTCAGCCCCACGTTGGGCGCCAAAAATTTATATAACCAAAAACGAAAATCAAAATGATTTCCAGTAGGACAACGATTTCATTAAGAAATCGCTGAGGAGTGGAGAGATCGACTATCGAGGCCTCGGTCGGTGGGGATTCTCTGGTTCCGTGCTCATTCGGTAACTAGGGGGGGGGTTCGTTTGACCGCGAAGACAACCGATGTATAGGTATAGCATACACCCACGAAAGCAAACTAAGACGAGAATGAAACAAAAGGTTTCTTTGTCGGTCAGCTCCAAAAGATTGTATGCGCGAGGCCTTGAGGTGATATTCGACCCGCACGTTTCTTTACCCACCCTTCCATGATTTCCATTAATGCAGAAGGAAATCCCTTAAAGTTCCCACCCTATCTCATTATGCCACCATGTCACCAGGAAATGAATACTCTAACCGTTCATATTCAATTGTACATTATAATTCATGTTATATTTCTGAACTTCATGATAATAAGTACGCAAGAACAAATCGGTATCTTATCCTAACGAAATAATAGAAGGGCTAAATTAAACAATAAAGAATCAGTAGTAAAGAAAATAAATTGAGGGGAAATAGGTGGCTTAAAGACTAAAGAAATTAATAGAAAAATATATGTAGGATATATGTATGCTCAAAAACAATTTTAGAAAATAATATATGATAAAAGGTAAACATTTAAGGCGTGGTTGAAAAATATTCAAGGAAGACAAACCAATTCCATAATCGTTTTTTTTTCTTCTTGTTTGTTGCGTAGTGTAATTTTACAGCATTGATAAAAAGCAGTAAATGTGATCAAACCAAAAACGGAATTAAAATGCAAAACGGAATCACCAAGTAAACCAACGACAAGCTTCTACTCAGCATTCGAAGCTAGGCGCCTGCTTAGTGGCCCCGAAGGTCGCTAACGCAAGCGTTTGGCTTAGGCGAATGAATATCAAAAGGGAAAGGGAAATATTTCGGCTCACTTACAAGTGCATTACTGGGCTCCCTCGCTGAAAGGCGCCTTTCGTTGTGGAAGCTGTGGAATAAGATTAAGGTTGGCTCATGGGAATGGGGAATGGGGTGAAGGGAGGTGAATATTAGAGAGGTTTTTGGTTTTTTTTAACACAACAAAAAAAAAAGAAGAAAATTTACTTTAATTTGGAAAAAAAAAGGAAAAATGGTAGCGGATGTTGAGGTAGTACTGTACTACAGGGGAAATGAGATTATCTGTGCATCTGAAGGTTCAGAAGGAACCAAAAATTAAATTTAATTTAAAGCAAATAAATCTACACTAAACTACAAAAACTTGTTTCATGTTACAAGCGGCTTCTCGCAGCCGTCGCAGAAGGTGATTATCGGTGAAGGGGGGGGAGCGGCGCTGAGCTGCTTGCAGGGTACAGCCACTGCCAGGCGTGTCGCCCGCGAACAGGTTATGACCGGTGCAAGGGTTATGCAAGGGTTATGAAGACAGCAGTGGAATTTTAAAGCGATTTCCAGAGGATAGAAAAAAACTCGGCCCCACACAAAGGTTCTGCTGACGGGGTTTATGAACGTCAAGTGGCGGGGCTTGGTGTGGGTGCGCAACTTGGGAGCTTGGTGGGATGCCGATCGCAGGCAGGGCCCTATGGGCGAGACAGAGAAAACCACGAGGGATCAGAAAAGCTAATTTTTCCCTACAGGGCACCTTCACATACCGTTTTCCTTAACTTTCCACGGAGATTGATGTTGTTTTGGGCAGGGCTTCGAGCCACACGGTTTTCCGAGCACTTCGGAGAGGCGGGGCTAATATGCCCGCTAAGCCAGATCAGTTTTCTGCTGCAATTTTCTCGGCGCACAGGTTTCAACTTGGCTCCCTTAACCGAATAGCAAGCACAGCACTGACAAATAAAACTTTTCCCGTTTGTTGGACCGTTTTCCCGGACACGTGGTGATTTTACACAATATTTTACCGAAGGCGGATACAATATTGCTGATCCAGCTATTCGAAAATTTAAAAGAGAACGATCTTGGGCTTTTGCACTTCTTAAATACGACCTAAAAGAAGATCTAAACTCTCCGGCTCAAAAGCTTAGCTGTACTGCGCTGCACAGCACTTGCAAAAGCTTCGCTCTGCTGTTCTAGCACAGAACTTATATGCATTCACCCCAAACTATGCTATGAATGACTTGCATACATAATTAGCCCAAGGTTATTGCATGCCCGAGCACCATAGCAATAACCTAGTTTTGATCTGTCCTGCTCAACGGCAACCGTTACAAACAGTTATTTATGTTTAGGTTATAGGGAGAGAGTGATAGAACAACAAAAGCTGAGAGCGGCTAAATATAATGTTATGCGTACTTACGAAAAGCAACGACAAAAACACACTGTTAACCGACACAAACAAGATTTATTAAATTAGGGTTTACACATTAAATAGGCATGCACTCGCGATTCAGGATAGACTTTATGTTAGAAAGTTAATTTGTTAGTTAGATAAAGGTTTATTTTGGACAAACGGCTGTTTATACAAAATAAGTGAAAAATGAGCTATTACTTTATGTAGAATCTATTTACTACAGCATTGAGATGATTACACAAGGACGTGTAAAGGTCAGGATGGCCGTGTCTGATCATAAATTCTCTCAGTGTTCCCTTCTATCGTCTTCTTTGCACTTTACCGTTTGTCAGTGCTCGCTGCTTATACAGTTGCCATACACGCACTGTTTTGTCTTAGTGTTAGTGAGAGCGAGTGTAGGGAGAGAGACAGTGTTCAGAATGGAACAGAAGAAACACGAAAACGAGAGAGTGCGCAAGAGCGTGTTTTTCTGAAGCAAGCTGCTGGTTAAAGAGAGAGAGGAATAAATTGAGAGAGCAGATCATTGCGTCGCAGTGAATGAGCTGCTGAATGGGTTTCTTCTTGATACTCTCAGGACAGTCTAATTGTAGAATTATGCCCAATCAGTTGTGAGCGGAACAACTCTGCTGTTAGTGCGACGTCTCTAAGAAACAAAATGGAGTCTATCAAAGTAGAACATTAGGATGGGAATCGTAATCGAATGACAAACCCGACATATACAAGTTTACGAAAATATTTTTAACAATAATAAAATGCAACTGAGTATAGGAAATTTATTGTGGAGCAATGCATGAAGTGCATTGCCGAATGTAGTTATTACTCATTATGCTTTGATATCAAAAATGAATGTTACGTCCATAGAATACATAGATATTTTAAGCAAACTGATTAAGGATTTACTTTTTAAGCACTGCAAATGGACTGTAATAGCTGATAGATAAAAGAAGCAAGCCAAACTTAGTATTCTATTGTGAGGAACCATGTACCCCACAGCCCGGATAAGTGGGAACTATCGAATGCGGCGGGTACCCCGGATAACTCAGCTCACGCGAGAGCAGCGGGATGACGGGATCGGGCCGGCAGTGGCCTGACGCATGTCCAAATATGGTCATGCAGGCACGCCATCGGCCAGGTCCCGTTAAGAAGCTGGTGGAATCCCACGGAAGAGCCGATGGAAAATCACTGGCGCCGGAGGTCCCGTTATGGCCGGCCTATATAAGGAGGTCTGGAAGAACGGTCCGAAGCGCCAGCGTCGCGGTCCCAGAGGAACCGGACGAGGAGGAGACGAACCGCCAATCCGGCGGCCGGCTCACCTGGATTACGCGAAGGTGGCGAAACAGGAGAGGGAGTGGTCGTTCCGTTTCGACGGGAGCCTCTCGAGCTCTTGGAACAGGTGCAAAACCCTGGATGCCATGATGATGCTGGCGGATGAGTTCGAGGCGTAGAGTTTCGGTATCTCGGGCATAAGATGACAGGCGAGGGAATATACACGGACCCCCCGAAAAAGTGGCGGCGATAGCCGAGCTAAAGCCGCCAACGAACGTGAAAGAGTTGCGGCAATACTTGGGAGTGGCCTCATGGTACCGCCTGTTCGTACCCGGGTTCGCGACCTTGGTGCAGCCGAGAGACAGAAGGCTTTCGAAGCGTTGAGGGACCGGCTGGTGGCGGATCCAGTACTAGCATGTCCGGATTTCTCAAAGAAATTCGTGCTCCAGACGGATGCCAGTGACTACGGGCTGTGGGCAATCCTCACGCAAGAGACGGACAGAGGAGAGCGGGTGATATCCTACGCCAGCAGGTCACTGAACGGGGCCGAGAAGAATTACTGAGCCACCGAGAAGGAGTTCTTGGCCATAGTCTGGGCCATAAAGAAGCTGAAGCCGTATCTGGAGGGGTACCACTTTAAGGTGGTCACTGACCACATGGCATTGAAGTGGCTGAACAGTATTGAGAGTCCGTCAGGGAGAGTAGCAAGGTGGGCATTAAAGCTGCAAGAATACGACTTTTAATGTGGTAGCAGACGCCCTTTCTAGACAGCCATTGACCGAGAGAGGAGGGAGGGCCTGAAGGAGAAAATTAAGCGGGAGCCACAGAAGTACCCGGACTACGTGGAGAAAGGGGAGGCGGTGTATCGCAAACGCGCGGGCAGCGAGGATGTCGCGTCGTGGAAGCTATGCGTCCCGAAGGAATCTAGAGCAAGGGTCATGCAGGAAAACCACGATACCCCAGCAGCGGGCTGGGGTATTTGCTGACCTAAATCCCAGAGGAGCATGGGAATTCATTGCTGCTGGTGCTGGTGGATCGTTTCTCGAAATGGACGGAACTGGTGCCGATGAGGAAGGCCACAACAGAGGCTCTTGCCAAGGCATTTCGAGAGCTAGTCATATCACGCTTCGGAGTGCCAAAGGTGGTCATAACGGACAATGGGGTGCAGTTCACCAGTAAGGTGTTCAGGAAGTTCCTCGACCGAATGGGGGCACTCCACCAATTCACGGCACCATACACCCCGCAGGAGAATCCGATGGAGCGCACGAATAGGACGGTGAAGACCATGATAGCCCAGTTCACCGAGGGAGACCAGCGATGTTGGGATGAGAAATGGCCTGAGTAGATGTTGGCCATGAATTCGGGGGTGTCAGACTCGACAGGATACTCGCTGGCGTATATCGTGCAGGGAAGGGAGCCCCGACTGCCGAAGGCCCTGTATGATGAAGAAACGATCGGCACCGGGCAAGAAACGCAGACGCCTGAGAATAATGCGGAGAAACTAAAGGAGTTGTTCCAGTTGGTGCGTCGTAATCTAGAGAGAGCGGCCCAGGAACAAGCGCGGCACTATAACCTACGGATAGGGCCGTGGAAGCCAACAATAGGGGGATGGTCTGGGCCAAGCAACACCATCTGTCGAATGCGGTGGAGGGCTTTGCTGCCAAACTGGCGCCAAGGTACGACGGGCCCTACAGGATAGTGGACTTCGTGTCGCCCGTGATATGCAGGCTTAGAAAAGACGGAGATAAGCGGTCACGGACAGCACGTATTGGAGATCTGAAGCCACAGCCGAAAGAAGAAGGGGATGCCACGCAGGACACGGATAGAGGCGGTGCCACGCAGGGCACAGACAGAGGCGGTGCCACGCAGGGCACGGATGGAGACGGTGCCACGCAGGTCACCGGAATGTACGGTGCCACGCAGGACACAGCAGGAAACTGAAAGACGGAAGTTAAAGAGGGACACACAAGCCATGCATACTCACCGGGGCAGAAGGGGCAGACCAAACAGCACGTAGCGCAGAGGGCGTCGCCGAGCCCACAAGAAAGAGACGTAGGCCAAGGAAAGCCCTCCTTTGGCAAAATGAAGCGGGGGGTGGGTCCATCGGAATGGATAAAATCACAAGTAACTATCGGGAAGAACGATATTCAGTATAAGGTCACGCACGACACAGGAGAGGGTCACTTTGTAAATCCACGTGGTGAGCAGCACTAAGATACAAAAAAAATAGGAAATGGACTCCATCAGAAGGTACGTCAAGGAACAAAACGCAATCCTGAGGCAGGGTGGCTACGAGGCCACTCACCTTTGTCAGCGACGGGCGACCATGCTCTCGCGAGGAGACGGAGGGGAGTGGCTGCAACTGCTGGCGTCGCCGCTGGTGTCCCCGGCGGAGTCGGAGTGCGGCACGACCAGCCCCATTATCTCGCCTGGAGGAAGCGTCGCCGACGAGAGTGACGGCAGTCCGGTCGAGCCACCGACCCAGAGGAGCTGTGGCTGCAGCGTCTACGACAGGCCGAATGCGAGGAAGAGGGGCTATGGGAGCAGCCACCACCGGAGGAGCCCGAGGAGGAGGTTCTGTGGCAGAGTAGGGGTGCCCACAAGCAGAAGCAGCAGCACCAGCAGCAGTACCAGCAGCAGCAGCAGCACCAGCAGCAGTTCCAGCCGGTAGAGCAGGTGTCCCAATGGCAGCAGCAGCAGCACTCGCAGCAGCGTCGGCAGGAGGAGCAGGGACCCTACTGGCAGCAGCAGCAACACCACCAGCAGTAGCAACAGCAGTGGAGGGAGCCGGCAGGAAACCCAGCAGGTGTGGACCGCGGTGCGAGACGGGATGGTGTGGCACCACCCGATCTAGCACATAACATGCCCGCGCCGCGGGACGCACCGGCGGACGGCGGAGCTCAGGTATGGGAGGAGGCCCCGAGGGCCAGCAACACAAGGGATCCGAGGGGGCGTGGCAATTGAAGCATACGCGTGCATATTGAATCACGAGTGTTTTCATTTCGTCTTCTAATATCTTACGTATTTGGTGTGCCCGTATCTAACCATTAGCTTAATACCTAACACGCCTCTCCTTAAATTGGTTACAACTTGCATGATTAAATAGATTCATTTTCTTTGATTATATCTTAACCTACTTAACCAATATATAAATTCATTTTTTTTTATTACATTTTTTATGTTTTTAATTTTTAATTTTTTTTTTTTTTTTGGCCGGCAATTCCCTTTAGCGGAACCCTCCTCGAGGGTGCCGGCTAGGCAATGGGCACTGCATTATCCCGGACAAGGGTAATGCATTGTCGCTTGCTCTGTCCGAGGCAATGCAGTGTCTAGCTAAGGCAATGATTCAGCGTCCTCTTGATCTCGAGTCGGGGGAGCTGGGTCAAAGCCATGGCTAGAAGTGCCTGGCGGTCAGGCCTAAAACGCTAGGGGGTGGCTCTCCCGTAAAACATCAGCCGTATGGACCTTCGGGCCAATCATGGAGGGGCTAAAGGATGAAGCAAGGGTTGGGATGTCAACCCAAACGTCGGTGGGAAGCGTGGCTGCTACCACCGGCGGGAACGGAGAGGAGGAATCCTCTCTGCGTGTCGCCAGCGGTCACACCTCTGACGGGACGGGAGCAGGGCACGTTAGTTGTAATACTACTGCCGGAAAAATTCGCTGTAGGATGAGCCGCGCAGGTGCCGTAGTCGAGACAGACTCGGACCTGGAGAGCGTGCTGTCCATCAGCAAAACTGAAGAGGAATGCCTTCTCCGCTCGCCTGAACCAGGTTCCAGCTCCCCGCGTAGGGAAGGGCCGAAGCGTTCGAGGGAGGGGATGAGGGCAAAAGCTCAGTACAAGGCGGCTCTGAAGATTTCTAGCAGGCTACAAGGCAAGGCGGTCATCTCCCCGGAGGAGAAATCCAAGCTAGCTTGGGCCGAGCTAAAGGTAGAGGAGGGCCGTAGATACTACGCACGGTTGCCTCAAATGAAGGCTTCCAGTAGCGAACACGCCAATAAGGTGGAAGACTTGCTAACTACCAAGAGGCAGCGCTCGACCGACAACTCCGCCATCCCGGCAGGCAAGCGGTAGAGCGGGCCCAAGAGAGCGGAACCACCACCACCAACCCAGAAAACGAAGCAGAGGTCGGTCAATGCTTCAAGGATCAGCGATGTGTCCAGGAGACACCTTATTGTAGCTCTCATCGACAGACGTGATGAGAACGGGAAGATGACGGCGGCGCAGTGAAAACTGGTCCACGCGCGGTTGACTCCCTGCTTGCACGGATGGAGGAAGACCCTACGCTGAGTGGCGCTGGGTGGCTGAATGAGGTAAAAATTCTGAAATGTAAGGAACACCCGGTCCGCCAGCCGCCTATGACACTGAGTGTGTTGCAGCTCAACTTGCATAAAATCAAAGTAGCATCGGCGGAGCTCCTCATAGCCATGGAGCAAGGGCGCGCCGACATAGCTTTGGTCCAGGAGCCCTGGATTGCATCAGGCAATACAGTGGCCGGACTAAAGTTCGCAAATTATAACTTGTTCTACCCAACATCGGTAAGCAGGAATAGAACCGTCGTACTAGTACGAAAGGGAATCCACGCTTACCTTATGTCTCATTACAGCACAGACGACCTGACAGTAGTGATGCTGGAGAGTGAGTGAGACGACAGGCCCGCACCACCTGAAGAACTAAGGAGTCTGGTGGAAGAAGCCGAATCCAAAGACCAACAACTCATCATTGGTACGGACGCAAATGCCCACCACAATGTGTGGGGAAGCCCCGACATCAATGACCGAGGTGAGTCACTCCTAGAATTTATATTATCACATAACATAGATGTAGCAAACGTGGGAGAGGACTACACATACGTAGGTCCCACCTCGTCCAACGTGCTAGATCTAACCCTCGTAACGGGAAAGAGTACCTTGGTATCTGGATGGAGAGTCCTCGAAAGACCATCCTTCTGGGACCATAGGTACATTCAGTTCAAGTGCGAATTCAAATACACGCCGAAGGTAACAGTCTTCAGAAACCCCCGGAACACAAACTGTGAGAAGTTTAGGAAGACCGTTACCTCGAAGCACGCGAATCCGGGCACAGTGAAATCCGCGGATGACATAGAGAAGTCCTTAGAGACCCTCTCCAAGGAACTTCTGGCGGCCTATTAAGGGGCGTGCCCGCCATCAAGAACGAGAAAGAGGACCAAACCACTCTGGTGGAACCGGGACCTCTCTCTCAAGAGAAATAACCTCGGGGAACTCTTCAAGCTCGCCAGAGTAGCGAATGAGGAGATCCTTAACGAGGAATACAAAACACTACTCAAAGACTACAAGAAGGAAATACGCAAGGCACAACGTAGCTCGTGTAGGAACTTCTGCTCGAACATCGAGAAAGTGCCTGAAACAGCAAGACTCAGGTAGCTGCTCTCGAAGCAGCCCACCATACAGAGTCAGCTAAAATTAAATAACGAACAGTGGTCAGAGGGCAGCGTAGAATCCCTGACAGCACTAATGGAGGCTCACCTCCCAGAATGCACTGAAGTCACTGATCCTGAAACGAAACAGGACCTAGCATCCGAGGAACAAACCCTCCCGACAGATCTAATAACCCACAAGAAGATCCAATGGGCCATAGACTCCTTTGCGGGCATAAAAGCACCTGGACTGGACGGAATATTCCCAGCCATGTTGCAAGCGACCAGAGAGACGATCATCCCATGGCTTTTCGCAATATACTAATGTCTAAGCACAGGCTATATCCTTATCCAATGGAGAACAGCTAGAGTTGTCTTCCTCCCAAAGGCAGGAAAGTGCAGCCATGCGAGTCCCAAAGACTACAGACCGATAAGCCTTACCTCTTTTATGCTAAAAACTCAGGAAAAGCTGCTGGACGGACACATCAGGAATGAGGTGGGTGGACTGATGTCAACCAACCAGGATGCTTACACCAAAGGGAAATCGGTGGAAACAGCTCTACATTCGCTAGTAGCTACCATCGAGAAGGCTCTCGATAATAAAAAGTATGCACTGGGAGTATTCGTAGATATATCCGGAGCATTTAACAACGTAGCCACGAACACAATAATGGATCGCCTTGAAGCGACCAACACACACCCAGCAATCAATCTATGGATAAAGAACCTCCTGAGTTGTAGACGGGTGCAATCAGAGTGGGGCACCGCAACCACGGTAAAGGGAGCGCATAGAGGCACACCTCAAGGTGGAGTCTTGTCGACCCTCCTGTGGAATCTGGTGGTCGACGACCTCATCAAGAGATTCGAGAGGAATGCCCCCAAAATAACAGCTTATGCAGACGACATAGGCATAATTATTACGGGTGTATGTCCATCGACCCTCAGCTCCATAATGGAACGAACACTCAGGGAGATATGCGAGTGGGGGGACGAAGTAGAACTCGATATAAACGCGGACAAGACGGACCTCATCCTCTTTACAAAGAGGTACAAGGTACCGGCATCCCCCCAAAAATCAACCAAACAAGGCTAACCCCGAAAACACAGGTCAAATACCTCGGCACAGTACTGGATAGCAAACTGGCATGGAAACCCAATGTACTGGAAAGGGTGAAGAAGGCCACCATTGCGCTTTACGCATCTAAGAAGATGCTTAGCAGCACATGGGGCCTATCACCCACCCTAATGCATTGGATCTACATCTCGGTGGTGCGACCAACTCTGCTGTATGGAGTCCTAGTGTGGTGGCAAGCAACTGAGAAGAAGACGTACCACAAACTTATGGAAAGGACCCAGCGACAGGCTCTGCTATGTTTCACAGTGGCGCTGAGGTCAACCCCTACTATAGCACTCGAAACCATACTCGGAATCGATCCCCTCGACATCCACGCTCGGCTGACTGCGGGCAAAGCAGCACAGCGACTGATTGCATCGGGGAACATGTCACCCCAAGGATGCGGGCACAGCTCAATTGGGAGGGACATGACCAGTCATACAGACTACATGACCCCCCAAACTTGCCTCGAGGTCAAAAGTAACACATTTATGGGACCCGAAGACTGGAGAAAAGTACGGGACCAGACTCAACACCTCATATATACTGACGGCTCCAAGATGGACGGAGGAGTAGGAGCGTGTTTATATTGCACAAACCCCGAAATAAGGGTGTCATATAAGCTACCGGACCGATGCAGCATATTCCAGGCTGAAGTTTTCGCCATCTGGAAGGCAGCAGAGGTCGCTCAGCTAACAGAGCGACCACACAACGTGGTGAACATATTCGCCGATAGCAAAGCGGCGATAAAATGCATGCAGTCGTCCGCAGTTAGTTCCAGAAGTGTCCTGGCAAGCAGGGAGGCATTAGACTCACTATGCACGACCAAGTCAGTGCGAATCTACTGGGTTCCCAGCCACCAGGGCATCGAAGGAAACGAGGCTGCGGACGTTCTGGCTAAGGAAGGCGTCGGGCTGACGAACGAAAGAACCGAAAACGTGCCTATCTCCCTTAGAACGTTACAAAGCGATCTAGAGGGTCAGGCCGCTCTACAAACCAAAAACAGATGGAGAAACGCAACCACCAACACCACCAACAGAGACAGCTGTAGGAAATGCGATGAACCCGGGGCTATCGAAACCCTGGAACATCTCATCTACAACTGCCCGGCTCTCTCACGGGCAAGGATAAGATACCTAGGCGCACCGATGATGGCATCACTGGAAGATGCCTTCAAGAGGACGCCTAGGGAATTACTTGCCTTTGCTAAACACACCTCGATACTCGAGGACTTCCAAATCTCACCAACACCCCCGTAAAGGTCTATCTACATCCGGATCACTAAGGGCCATACTGGCCTATGATAGTCCCCGCTGAGGGACGTCCGGGTTAACCTAACCTAACCTATGTTTTTTATATTAATATGTTTAATATATTTATATTCATTTTCAAATACGCTTTACTACCTTCCCTGCCTCACGTGGTCTCAACTCTTTTCTGGTTGGTGTTTGTTGAGAACTGCATACTTCATTGTTGTTGTTTGAAGTGTCACTCACTGAAGAATTGCTTTCAACATCAGGTTCACTTACATTAGGTGATGTATAATTGTTGGTGCCCTGTTTTCTAATTTGATCCAAGTGACGTTTAATCTCTCTGTTATTGTTTGCCAAAACACTACAATACGAACGTAGGCTAAGTTGTTCCTTTACAGTTGCTTGAGTCCAGCTTGCCTTGTTAGGATTTTTATAGTCCCTAACCATAACTTTCTGGCCCTGTAAAAATGATGTACTTCACGTGCCTTTATGGTTAACAATGTTTTCGCTCTGTTTTCTATTTATTATATATTCGACCGTAGGTGGTTTTAACAAAGAAAATCTGGTTTTTAGTGTACGTCCAAAAAATAATTTAGCAGGTGATTCTCATGTAGTACAATGAATCGTATTTCTGTAACCGATCAAAAATCTTGACTATAATTAACTTTTATGTTTGCATATAATGATTTCTTAACTGTCTTTACAAAGTTTTCTGCTTGACCATTAGTTGCTAGATGTCCCGGAGCAGTGAAAATGTGATTTATACCATTGTTTTTCATAAAAGTTTGAAAATCATCTGAAGTAAACTGTCGTCCGTTGTCACTAACTAACACATCTGGTAAACTATATCGACAAAATACTTCTCGAAGCTTGTTGATTGTGAACGACGAAGTTATTTCCTTCATTTTGAATACTTTTACCCATTTTGAATAAGAATCTATGATAATAAACAAATGCAAACCTTTGATGGGTCCTGCAAAGTCTATGTGTATTCTACTCCAAACCTTTACTGTGGATTTCCACGGAATCAAACAACTTTTTTCTGGATTCGGTTGTAGTTCTTGACAAGGAATACAATCTCGAATTAATTTCCCAATTTCAGAATCCATGCAAGGCCACCACACATAAGAACGTGCTAACATTTTGGTTTTAACTATTCCAAAGTGCAATGCATGAAATATTGCTAAAATAGCCTGTCTCAGTTTGGTTGGAATTACTACTCTATACCCCCATAAGATGCAATCATATTCCACAGACAGTTCATTGGATTGACAAATGTAGCTGGAATATTCGCTGCCATTTAATCTTGACATGGAACCATTTTTAATTGCATCACAAACTTTTGAAGGAACTATATGCATCACGAACTATTTCTTTGAAACTAATTCTGAATACCTTATCGGCCTGAATAAAGTGTACGTAATTACACTCTTCTTTTGGTAGTGCAGTTTCCCATTGAAGCATTCTTGACAGACCGTCTGCCCCTTAATGTGCTCAACTGTATACTGAAAACCTGATAATATCAGTGCCCATCTTTGTATTCGTGCAGATGTCATCATTGGAAGTCCTTTCATGTCTCAAAATATGCTTATTAATGGTTTGTGACCAGTTCGAAGTATGAATTTGTTTCCCAAAAGATACTGCTTTAGTTTGGTCACACAAAAAACTATAGCCAGAGCGTCTTTCTCAATAGTGCTATAATTATGTTCGCTTTTGGATAACGCTCTTGATACATTTGCTATAGGTTTGATATCCCCATTGCATTTATGTGATAAAACTTCTGAAACCGCATGGCTGCTACCACCAGTTGTAAATACTATAGGTAAATCTTGGTTGTAGTGGACTAAAACTTGTTCAGACGTGATTTCTCTCTTTACCTCTTCATATGAACTTTGACATTCGCGTGTCCAATAAAACCTTGTATTCTGCTTAAGTAATGCATATAAGGACTCATTATCTGTGCGAAATAATTGATAAATTTTGAATAATAATTTACCATGCCTATGAAAGCTCTCAGCTCTGATACATTCTCCGGAGTCGGTGCAAACAAAACACTCGAGACTCTATCAATATTTTTGCTCAGTCATATCTTGTCAGGTGAAAATCCTAAGTAACGAGTTTTGGATTTGAAGAACTCACATTTCTTGTCATTTAATTTTAATCCAACTGATTTCAGTTTAAAATGTGTTCCTGAAGATCTCTTCCTGTAACTGTTATGTCATAAACGACAACTCCTCGCATACCCTGAAACAGTCCTTCCATTGTTTTTTGAAAAACAGCTGCCGCTGATTTAATACCAAATGGGAGGCGTTTAACCTTCAATAGCCCGATGTGTGTGCTCCAAGTGCACAACATCTGAGATTGCTGATCTAAGTTAAGCTGATTGTAAACATTCGATAAGTCATGTTTGGAATACAGTGTACCCACTTCAAGTGCTGCAAAGATGTCGTCTATTCTAGGAAGTGGATATCTTACGTCGACCAAAGACCTGTACAATGTAACTTTGTAGTCACCACAAATTCTAATGTCACCGTTTGGTTTTAAAATGAGTCCCAAGGCTGATCCCCATTCAGAACTAAGAACTTGCTCTAGAATTCCATCTTCTATTTATTTTCGTAGCTGCGTTTCGATCTTTTCTTTTCATGCTAATGGTAATAATAAGTATTATGTAATGTCAAACTTTAAATCAGAACTTTATAATAATTATTGCACCTTAAACCCTGACAGTACTTGTTTCACAAGATTGTTAAATGAAGAAAAATCGATATGTAACAAAGTCAGAGAGAATAATAAAAATATTGATATAATTCAAGAAGGTGCCATTTTTATTAATGGACACAATATTGTAAATGACACTGTTGGAAATATATTGGGTTTATTTGAGAGACGCGTAGTAGTTCGGTTGAACATTTATTTGAGTGTGTCCGGAAATGAGAACCATAAATTATACGTACATACAAAGCAGTGTGGCCAGATTATTGTTGCTTATTAAATGGGAACTATCGATTACATTTTTAACACTTCTTCTGAAGCTACATATAATCATTTTAAACTAACGCATGTTTATCTTTGTCATTCCAAGTAATTTAACAAAATCGTCGTGCTTTTGCTTGCTTAAACATTTTGTCAGTAGATCTGCAACATTGCCATTTGTGGATACGTATTCCAGTATTATTTCATTACATTCTACTTTTTCGCGAACAAAATGATACTTAATATCAATGTGCTTGGTGCGTTTGTGGTGTACCGGATTTTTGGCAATATGCTGCGAGCTTATGTTGTCGCCATAAATGGTTAGCGGCTCTGCAACAGTTGACCAACCAATCTCGTTCAGAAGTCTTCGTAAATAAGCGGCCTCCTTAGCAGCCATAGATAGAGCTATGTATTCAGCTTCAGTGCTGCTCAATGCGACAACAGTTTGCTTAGTTGAAGTCCAAGAAAACGCACTGCCTGCTAGAAAGAATGCGTATAAGATCTTCTATAAGATCTTCTATCGAGCCTGTCATTGGCCCAATCTGCATCTGCGAAGCCTCTTACTGGTTCGCCACACTTGCGATATGTGATGCCCAAATTCTTCGTACCAGCCAGATACCTTAAAATGTGTTTTGCAGCAGTCTCGTGTTCTGCATGGGGATTGGTATTTCGTTGCGACAGTTTGCTTACTGCGTGCAAAATGTCCGGTCGGCTCAAGACGGCTAAATACATAAGGGAACCAATTAATGACTGATATTGTGTTATATTCACCTTGACACAATTATCGTTAATGCAGTCAACTTGATAACCTGGGTCGAGCGGTGTGCTAACTGGACGGCACTTGCTAATGCCATACGTCTCCAATAGGCCTTAAATATGCGATTTCTGGCAAAGCGAAATCGAACCCTGTTCACCGTCTCGCTCGATTTCCATTCCTAGGAAATAGTTTATGGGGCCGCCATCGTGCAACTTGAAGTTTGATGCGATCTTCTTCTTAATTACGGCTATATCTTTTTTGTTTGGACACGCAATAATTAAATCGTCGACGTATACTGCAATATAGCTGTATGTTTGTTTATCTTTCTTGACGTACAAGCATGCCTCGTTCTTGCATCTCTTGAAGCCTATGGAAGACAATACTTCGTCCAGCGTTTTATTCCAGACACGTCCGGATTGCTTGAGTCCGTAAAGTGCTTTACGCAGCTTTAGAACTTTTTCTGGATGATGCTTGTCGACAAAATTCTGAGGCTGCTTCATGTACACAGTCGCCTGAAGTTTACTGTTTAGGTAAGCATTTGATATATCCAGTTGGTGCATATATAGCTGTTTTTCTGCAGCTATCGCGAACAACATGCGAATGGTCTCATACCGAATTACAGGTGAAAATGTTTCCCAATAATTTACTCCAAATTGTTGCCCACAGCCTTAAGCAACCAATCGAGATTTGAACTTCTCAATGAGACCATCCTTGTTTCTCTTGATTCGAAAAACCCATTTTGAGCCAATGACTTTTTGTCCTGGAGGCAGTTCACACAATGACCACGTGTTATTTTCCTGTAGAGCGTCGTATTCCGTTTGCATTGATTCTATCCAATCTTTAGAGTAATGGCTTTGCAAAGCTTCAGCAACTGACTGCGGTGTCTCAGTGTCATCCACCTGATTCAGAAGACTATTGAGCACTGCCTGGTACTGTTTTCTCGGTCGTCCAGGTTGACCGCTGCGGATGATTTTGGGTCTGCCACGCCCACGCTGTACTGCATTCTCTTGTGGCGGTGCTTCGAATGGTATACCGCCGTTTAAGGCCTTTGTGGGGCATCTATTGCGGATGTAAACTGCCGTAGTAACAGCCTCTGCCCACAAGAACTCATCCAGATTTGCATGGATAAGCATACTCTTTGCCATCTCTACAATTGTTCGATTGGCTCTGTTCGGCTTAGCGCCGACCCATGGCAGCATAAAGAGAACTTAGCGCTGCGTTGCTTGCTTCGCTCTACGCTCTTAATCGCTTCATCGCCCGTTCTCGCCTCGTTCGTCGTCCAACAAGAGCTGTGAGGGAGGCTCATCGTCCAAGCAGATCACTGTAAATTGTATCGTCGTCGTCGTTGTATACAACTGCTCTCGAATATAGAATCTAATCGCAACAATCGCCTTGCACACACAAATAAATCAACATACTTAAATTGCAACCAATTGTGTTTTGACTAAATATTTTGACAATTACGCTGCTGAAGAAGCTCAGTAGCTCAACATTTTGGTGACCCCCCGACGTAATAAAAAACATTAATAATTATCTCCACGGTTGTTCGGTTTGGTTGTGCATAAGCAACAATAACTGTTCTCGCGTCGTCTGCTTTGTCTTCTGTTTGCTGTTTCGTTTCGATTTCGTGTTTCGTTTCTCAGTGTGGATGCTATTGTTGTTTTTGGCAAATTACAAACTCTCACTGCTGTTCTTAAAAACGGCAAGCCCGTGTGTTCGAACGCTGCGATCAATTGTGTAGTGCCTCTCAAACTGTTTAATTTTTTTATTCACCGGCTATTAACCTCTGCGTTTTCCTATATTGAACACTCGCAATGGCCCCCTCTCCTCTCGCTCCCCCCTCGGACATCGAGTATTACCAGCATAAGGTGAGAGCCTTGCTAGCGACAGCAAAGAGGATTGGAAATGCCGTCGGCAAGCAGAAGATTGGTGAACTCAGTGAGGAGGAGTTGAACGTGCGTTTAAAGTCTCTAATGGATCTGGCCGCTTCGTTCAACGAGCACCATAATGCCCTGGAAAGGATCAACCTTGATGAGATCTATAGTCCCTTAAGAGACGAGTTTGACGAGTGCGTGGTCAGGCTTGAGATTAGCATTAGGTGTGAATTAAACAAGCGGCAGTCCACAATGTTCCCTTGCTCAACAATGCGAACTGACCATATTGGAGAAAATTCAGCTACGGGCTTACTGCAGCATCGGCATCGCCTGCCGGAGTTAAAACTTCCGGAGTTCAGTGGGGGCTACTTGCAGTATTCCGCCTTTTGGAGCATGTTTTCCTCCATAATTGACAAGGATCCGGACTTGACGAACGTGGAGAAACTGCAACACCTACGATCCTGCCTGAAAGGACCAGCTTTAGACACGGTCTCGTCGCTAGAGTTTAACCACGACAGCTATCCCATCGCTCTAGACTTGCTGAACAGACGATTTAATAATAAGCGTTTAATATTTCAGGCACATGTCACTGACATGCTGGGTGTGCAGCGCGTCGAGGAGTCGTCTGTTTCTCAACTCCGATTCTTGACAGATACTGCTATTGGAAATCTGCGAGCCTTGAAGAGTATGGGGACAAAGGAACAAGTTGCTGACTGCGTTATAATATACAGCCTGCTGCAAAGGGTGGACAGTGCCACACAAGCCCAGTGGGAGGATACTCCGTCGTTGAATGGCATGCCCACAGCCGAACAATTCATAGAGTTTCTGGAGCAAAGATGTCAGAAGTTGGAGAATCAGGAGCAAACTAGGGCAATGTATGCGCTTGGCGTTCAGGTGGGAAATCTTAAAAAAACACATAACAGCAAAAGTTCGTTTGTAGCCACTAAATCGCTAGCTCTTGATTGTATTTTCTGCAACACTTCTGGCCATAATATTTATACTTGCACCCTTTTTGCAAATCTTTCACCTTCGCTGCGCCAAATAGAGGTGAAGAAGCTTGGTCTTTGCCTGAATTGCCTGAAAGCTGGCCATCAAATTCGCACTTGCAGGTCATCAGCGTGTCGCCACTGTGGTATCAAACATCACACGTTATTACATTTCGATGCCAGACGCTCGCAATCGGACTCAGCTTTCTCGCCGTCACCACACCCTGAGTCCCGTTCATAGGCTTCAGCCACCGCTCTGATAGCTCAGAATTCCTGCAGTGATGTTGTGCTTTTAGCCACTGCAGTTGTTCTTTTGAAGGATCGTGCTGGATCGCTCGTGCCATGTCGGGCACTCTTAGATTCCGGCTCACAAATGCACCTCATAACTTCCAGTCTCGCTCAGCAACTTAGACTAAAAAAGACCATGTCATCGGCCGCAGTATCGGGACTTGGCGACACTAATTTCGCATCAGAGGGCCATACAGTGTTCCTCAATTTGCAGTCGCAAGCCTCTGACTACAGTAGCAGTTTCGTCGCATTAGTAGCACCCACAATCACCGAGCAGCAGCCCAGGTTTTCAATCGACGTTTCTAATTGGAAAATTCCGCAGAACATACCACTGGCGGATCCGCAGTTCTTCAGGTCGCAGCGTATTGACTTGCTCATTGGGGCTAGTCTGTTCTTCGACCTTCTGTGTGTTGGACAAATCAAATTGGCAACAGGCTTGCCATCACTTCAGAAGACTCGGCTTGGATGGGTGGTTTCAGGAGGTAGCCAGCAAACATGTAAAACAGCCTTAATGGGGTCTCGGTGCTCATTTGACGCCGGTCATGAGTCCCTCGATCAAGTGGATATGCTTCTGAGGCGTTTCTGGGAGATAGAAAGTTCCACAGAAGCGTCGGTGACGGTCAAGCAGGAGGGTATCGATTGTGAGGAACACTTCAAGGCTAATTTCTCGCGCCTGTCATCTGGAGGATTCGCTGTGAAGCTGCCCATCAAGAGAAGTTTGGATATCTTGGGTGACTCGCACACGCAAGCATATCGCCGGTTCCTCAACTTAGTGCGAAAACTTGAGCGTCGTTCGCAGCTAAAATCTCAGTACTCGTCTTTCATCAGGGAGTACCTAGAGCTTAATCACATGTCGTTAGTGGAATCTGAACTGTCCAGTCGCTGTCGCTATTTTTTGCCACATCATTGCGTGTTTAAGGAGGACAGCACAACTACCAAATTGCGGGTTGTGTTCGATGGATCTGCCACAACATCAACGGGGTTTTCTCTAAACGAGGTTCTAATGGCTGGACCCACTATTCAACCAAAGCTTCTGCATACATTACTTCGGTTCCGTACTTTCCCAATTGCGCTGACTGGTGATATTTGCAAGATGTACAGATGTGTCCGGGTAACTGAGCCGGATAATTACCTGCAGTGCATCTTATGGAGAGATTCGCCTGATGAAAATATAAAAACATTCAAACTCGACACGGTAACGTATGGAACCAAGCCAGCTTCCTATCTCGCAATTCGTGCGATGCTTCAATTGGCCGAAGAAGAAAAATCGTCATTCCCGATTGGCTCTGAAGTGTTGACTTCCAATTTCTATGTCGATGATTTGATGACTGGAGGAGGATCTGTTGAGGAAGTCCGTGAGAAGTTGAAGCAGACCTCCCAGTTATTGGCTCGGGGAAACTTCCCTATTCGAAAATGGTGCTCCAACGTTCCTGCCGTGCTTGAGGGAGTTGCTGAAAAGGATAAGGAAACGCTGCTGAGGTTCGACGATGGCACAGACTTTACAAAGGCCCTTGGATTGGCTTGGGAGCCTGCATACGATGAATTTCTCTTTTCAGTAGTACCCACACGGTTGTCGTCAAACCCGACAAAGCGCTCTATGTTGTCAACAATCGCTCGTTTTTATGATCCTCTAGGACTGATTGGGCCGGTCATTTCAAAGGCAAAGATTTTCCTTCAGCTGGTGTGGAAGGAGCGGCTCCAATGGGATGAGAGTTTGCCAGAGTCTCTCTCGTCGGCGTGGACCACGTTCTGCGAGAATTTGTCTACCCCTCAGCGTTATAGATTTCCTCGTCTCGCATTGATTCCCATCTCACAGGTGGAAGTTCACGGGTTTTGTGACGCTAGCCTAGACGCGTATGGCGCATGTATTTATATCGTCTCAAGGACCAAGAATGGCGCGAACGTGCAACTTTTGTGTGCGAAGTCTCGTGTCGCCCCTCTCAAGGTATTGACGGTACCCAAGTTGGAGTTATGTGGCGCTGACCTATTATCTCAATTGATCAGTGAGGTACAGCAACTCAAATTGTTCACTGGAAGCTTCTATTGCTGGTCCGACTCCACAACTGCCTTGTCTTGGGTTCATAATGCCCCATCGAATTTTAACGTCTTCGTTGCAAATCGGGTCTCAGCTATTCAGGAGCGGACTGCTCAGATGGAATGGCGCTACGTTCCAACCGCTCAGAACCCTGCGGATATCTTGTCCAGAGGCGCTCTGCCATCAGAACTTTTGGAATCTCATCTTTGGTCCCACGGGCCACTCTTTCTTCGAGATGAAAAACCGATGTGGCCATCTTCATCTACACAAGCCCTGCCGACACTGGAGCTTCGCAAGAGGGTTCTCATTGCAGTTTGTCCATTTGTAGACCTATCTAATGGCCGGAAATTTAACAACGCCTTCGGAAAGCTTCAGCGGACCTTTGCATACGTCTTAAAATTTCTAGAGCGCACAAAGACATCGGGATTAACAGTGGCTGACATCGTTGGTGGCACACGGATACTTCTTCGTTCGATTCAGCGAGTGCACTTGTGGACTGACTACAGGGCCTTGCGGGACGGAGAGCAAGTGCAGTCGTCGAGCTCTATTTCGTCGCTCGCCCAATTTTTGGATGAGTATGGATTGTTACGCGTCGGTGGGCGGTTGGCGAATTCATCACTTAATTTCAATGCACGGCATCCAGTCATTCTTCCAAGGCGCCATCCCGTCACATCGGCTGTAATTGTGCATTTCCATGAGCGTAACTTGCATGCTGGACCGCGATCGTTGCTCGCACTTATTCGTCATGAGTATTGGCCAATTGGAGGGCGCAAAACTGTTGCAAACGTCGTAAATCGGTGCACCAGATGTTTTAAAGCCAAGCCGCGACTTCTTCAGCATATCATGGCTGACCTGCCAAAGGAGCGTGTGAATGGGTCTTACGCCTTTGCTATTTCAGGCGTGGATTTTTGTGGACCGTTCTTTTACAAGAGTGAGGTGCGGACCAGATCACCCATCAAATGCTACATTTGCCTCTTCATTTGTTTTGCCACCAAGGCCGTGCACTTGGAGCTTGTGCAGGATTTGTCGACGCCCGCGTTCATTAGTGCGCTCAAGCGATTTATTTGTACTCGCGGTCGGCCGAGGGAGATTTGGTCTGATAACGCAACCAATTTTGTGGGAGCTAAGAACGAGTTGGCAGAGCTGAAGAAGCTGTTCCTCTCCGAAAAGCATTTGAAGACAGTTCAGGAGTTTTGCGTCGCGGATCACATTGACTGGCGTTTCATTCCTCCTCGCTCTCCCCACTTTGGCGGGCTCTGGGAGGCTGCAGTGAAAACAGCCAAGCATCACTTCTACCGTTCCGCTTCCAGTTCCGTGCTTTGCTTCGATGACCTGAGAACCCTCGTGTGTCATATAACTGCTATAGTGAACTCAAGACCATTACTTCCCATTTCAGAGCATCCCGACGACTTAGATGTGCTAACACCTGCTCATTTCTTGGGTACAGCGCCTATCCGTATGTTTGCGGAGCCTGATGTGACCAAATTGAACTTCAATCGTCTCGATCGCTGGCAGCAGGTCAACTTTCTGCAGCAGAAGTTCTGGTCCCGCTGGCGAAAGGAGTACCTCACTCTTCTTCAGGAGAGGGCTAAGTGGAGAACTGACCAGCCTGGTCTCAGCGTCGGCGATGTGGTCCTCGTGAAGAATGAGAACCTGCCTCCGCTCAAGTGGCCATTGGGAAAGGTGACAAAGCTGATCGCCGGGAAAAATGGCGTTCCCAGGGTAGCTGAGCTCAAAACGGCTACTGGAATCACCACAAGGGCCATCGCAAAACTCTGCATGCTGCCAAAGAAGGATGTCGAAGACCCCTGCTCTTCAACGGGGGGAGTATGTTCGGCTTAGCGCCGACCCATGGCAGCATAAAGAGAACTTAGCGCTGCGTTGCTTGCTCCGCTCTACGCTCTTAATCGCTTCATCGCCCGTTCTTGCCTCGTTCGTCGTCCAACAAGAGCTGTGAGGGAGGCTCATCGTCCAAGCAGATCACTGTAAATTGTATCGTCGTCGTCGTTGTATACAACTGCTCTCGAATATAGCATCTAATCGCAACAATCGCCTTGCACACACAAATAAATCTACATACTTAAATTGCAACCAATTGTGTTTTGACTAAATATTTTGACAATTACGCTGCTGAAGAAGCTCAGTAGCTCAACAGGCTCTCTCGGCTAAACCGTTTTGCTGAGGGGTGTAGGGAACCGTCAATTGCCTTTGTATGCCGCACTCGTTCAAAAAATCTGAAAAATCCTTGTTTACATACTCTGTTCCATTATCGCTGCGCACAGCCTTTATTTTGTTGCCCGTTTGGCATTCCACAAAACTTTTGAATATTTTCAATTTTTCAAAAACTTGGCTTTTCGCGTGCATAATGTAAACAAATATCTTGCGCGAGTAGTCATCAATAAATGTCACAAAATAGCGATTGCCACCGATCGATTTTACATTCATTGGGCCGCATACATCTGTATGCACTAGCTCAAGCACTTGCTTCGTTGTACGATTTAACTTCTGTTGGAAAGGCAATGTACATATTTTTGCCCTGTTACATGTATCACAATTAATTTCCATTTTAAATTTTTCAACACTCATGCCATGAACAAGCTGCTTTTCGCTCAGCTGTTTTAAATCTTGGAAATTAAGATGGCCAAATCTATTATGCCACTTCATTTCCGGCGAAACTGTGTTCAACAAACAAACTGCCCTTTTTTCTGAGCACTGTTTGTACACATACAAGTTGTTTTCTTGCTTGGCTTTTATAATGGTTTCTCCTTCTTTATTTTTAATCAGTGCCACTTTTCCAATAAATGTAGTGGAATTCTCGAATTTAGCTGCTGTGCTCACTGAGAAAAAATTCATATGTAATTCAGGGACATATAACACATTTTGCAAGTTTATTATCATATTTTCACTTTGAATTTTAACATTGCCAGATCCGGGTGATGAGACGAATTTATTTGTAGCCAACATTATCGATGTTTCCTTCTCAGCATAGTTAAAGAAAATGTTGCGATCGCAACACATGTGAGATGTTGCGCCACTATCTACGCACCAAACTCTTTTTTGCTGCTCTCCGACAAAACAGTCCATTAAACTGCTTGCCTGTTCTTTTTTTCCACTTGATTTGCTACCCTTTTTCTTGGATCTGCACTCGCTTGCTCGATGACCAGTTTTTTCGCATTGGAAACATTTTCCATTGAAATACGGCTTTGCGCCTATGTTCCCGTCGTTCTTTGTTCCGTTCTTCTCGACATTCTCGTCTTCTCGCGATCTGCGCTGTGTATGTGTGTATACTGCTTGTGTGGTCGAATGATTTTCGCGTTCTGCTTTTTCCTGTTTTCTAGTGCCTTCTTCTATCATTTTTACTTTAACAGCTTCAAATTTTGGCAGCTCGTCACGCGTTTCGATCGCGACTACAAAATTTTCCCATGAATCGGGCAAACTGCTTAGTAACATAATTACTTTTAGCTCGTCGTTGAGTTTTATATCCAATTCTGACAATTTTTCAATTGTCTCTACAAAAGAATTCACATAGGCGGACACATCATCGCCCTGCTGCATATTTAGTCGAATTAGTTTTTGATAAAGTTGCACTTTCTGAATGGGGCCTTTTGGCATGTGAAGCTCCATTAATTTTTTCCACATAGCTTCAGATGTTACGCTCGTCTTTATGTGCACAAACTGCGATGCCTTAATATTTAAGGTTATGTACGCCATTGCTTTCTGATCAAATTTTTCCCATTTCTGAACAGATGCGTCATCTTCTCCAATCTTTTTTTCCACACACTACATCCCATAAGTCTGCCATTACTAGGACACTTTTCATGGCCATGTTCCACACACCGTAATTGTTTTCATCAAGTTTTTCGATTTGATTTGACAAATTCATGTTGGCTTATTGTTCCGTGTTAATTCGCAAACGATACTAACTATTGAAAATTTAGCACAACCGACACTCAAACTTAGACGCTTTCTAGTCAGTTATAAAACCGAAAACAACGAACTCTGGGCCCATAACCAATGTTGGAAATATATTGGGTTTATTTGAGAGACGGTTGAACATTTATTTGAGTGTGTCCGGAAATGAGAACCATACATTATACGTACATACAAAGCAGTGTGGCCAGATTATTGTTGCTTATTAAATGGGATATAACGATTACATTTTTAATGTAATTTAATTTAGATGGGTCATTTTTAATAACCTTTAATGATACTACTATAATTAATAATGTATCCTATTATAATATTGATAATAAGATTCTAAATTACCTCACTGCTAAACAATACAACAATTTTTTAACATCCGAATATTTTATGTCGAATGAATCGGAACTTGCATTTGATAATATCAACATATTAAGTTCATTTATTCAAATTAAAAAAAATCAAATTCCGATTACGTTAATATTGATAACATGTACTATTATATATTTAATTATCAGGATTTTGATCAAATTTAGAAAATATCTATCGTCATATCATTTCACGCTTTTCATTAAGTTCCAATTGCGCCGTTGGCCGCCCGATATTTGTTTGGTTTATTCAAATTTCACAATTGAGACCAAATTCTCATCATCCTATTCTCCGACTCTCTTGAGCCAATCTCTTAAGCAGATCTTGCTTCTCTTAATCCGAGGTTTGTTTATTAGGAGTCGACCCTTGGTCGCCAGTCCGTTTTTGAAATCGAATAAGAACAGTTGAGTAATAATAGAGCAGTGAGTTTAGACACTAAGAGTGAACTGTAACATAGTGAGTAATAAATAAAACGAGGGGGAACGTTGTGAGCCGCGTCTACCGCAGCGGCTCTACTTTATACCCGGTACTCAGTCAGTATATATGTATTCGAGCTGGTAATAAATTACATTATTACATGTTCGCAAAAGGGATAAATTTAGTTTTAGCCAAAAAAGACAAAAAAAAATTAAGTCAACCTTTTCGGAGATTTATATATATTATTTCCATTTTTGTTTACATACGTTTTTTACATCTGTCTTTTCTACATGTCTAAATCTACTTCTTACATATACAAGTTAACCAGCCCACTACCCAAGCCTTCTTACCCGATTTATAAACAACTTCTAGTTGGGAACTTCTTACACAGTTCTTCCATTAGGTTCCATTAGGTTCCATTAGGTTCCATTAGGTCCCCAATTCCTAATGAACTTTCCCACTCCAACAAGACGACATATCACTTCACACTTTTCATTAAGTTCCAATTGCGCCGTTGGCCGCCCGATATTTGTTTGGTTTATTCAAATTTCACAATTGAGACCAAATTCTCATCATCCTATTCTCCGACTCTCTTGAGCCAATCTCTTAAGCAGATCTTGCTTCTCTCTAGTGAATAATAAATAAAAAAATATATTTTTTTAGACTATTCACCAAGGAAATATTTAATTGGCGCCCAACGTGGGGCTGCACTTTAGTGTTCCGAAAAAAAGGCTTTAAAACAAATAACATACAGTTCTAAAGTAAACAAAGGAACTTGTGTGGCAACAACAAAAAACCCTTTAACCGAAAGTGAGAGTTCGCGTTAAAACAACCTTGTAGAGGAAATTAATTAATGGAATAATCCTCTAAGATTACAGCATTCTGAAAATTAGTGATTATAAAAAACTATTCTCACTGCTCTAAAATCAAAATTTACGTGAAAAACTATCATCAAAATCAAAAGAATTTAAAAAAACCCAAAAACGGATCATCATTAAAATCTAAATCAAAAACAAAAAAAAACAAACGAAAAACTTCGAGGAAGGATGACCCCAAACCATAAAATTAAGAAGAAGAAAAACTAGACGAACCATAAAGAGGAAAAATCTAGAAGGACGACCCAAATCAGGATCATCAAGCCAAAAGGAAGAAAAGAAGACAACTCGTGAGCGATAATATTTTTTAATAATAAAATAAGAAATAAAAATAACCAAAGTGGAGGAATTAATAAACGACTTTAAAAAAATCCTTCACCAACAGCGGCTTCTAGCAGCCAGGCAAACAGCTCAACAGTGAATGTAAGCGATTTGATTAAACATATCGTTAATACTGAGTTGAATCCTTTGAAAGATGAGATCGTGTGTTTAATATCACAGTTAAATCATAATATAAAAAAGGTTGAAGATTATCAGGTAGAAGAAATTGATCCAAATATTAAATGTGAAACCTCTTATGAAATCAACAAATCTGTCAGGGAATATAAAGGAGAGGAAGACCAGTACGTCAGTTGGAGGGAATCAGCAGAAATAGCCATGGGGCAATATAAAAAAGGTAACGATAGATTCTTCTCAGCATTATCAATCCTGAGAAACAAGATAACAGGTATGGAAAATGATGCCTTACCCTTCTAATAAATAAAACTATAATGACTTATGGCAGAATCAAACCCATTACCGCCGAAATGAATAAGAAGACAGTACTAAGGGTTTTCATAACCGGCCTTTACGGCCAAATTTCAGACGTAATCTTTTCTATGAACCCGCAGGACTTACCAAACGCCATGATGATAGTGCAAGAGTTAGAAAGCAATAATTTGAAGGCAAAATTTGCAAGCAATTTTATAACAACACAACAGAAAAACTATGAGACAAACTTATTTGGGCAACAATACTCAAATATTAAACACAGACAAAACAGCAATAATAAATATGATAATAATCAAAGGAATGCCAATAACTTAAGGTTTCACCAACCCGATCATAACAACAAAAATAATTATAACAATTTTAACCAAAATAGAAATAATACTTGGAACCAGGGCAGATTTAATAATTCCCAACAAAATAATCAAAGTCAGTGGTATTCGTATAGACCTCAACAGAATAAACCGGAACCAATGGAGGTAGACGAACCTATACAGGTTCAGAATAGGCCTAGGTACAACAACTATCAGGGCCATAATAATTATAACAATAACAATTATAATCAAAATAAATGGTTCCAAAATAAAAAGCCAGAGGCGCAGAACAATCAGCAATTTCATCCACAAAATAAAAGGGAAGCAACAGGTACTGTTAACCAACCGGTTAACAAAACAATGAGATTGAATAATATCGAAGAAGATCATTTTTTAGGAAAGACTCCGGAGTAGGATTACCCTACATTATCCGGACTGATAGTAAGATAAATAAACAACTTTAAATATTAATTGACACCGGGGCAACCTCTTGTTACATCAGAGCAGGAATATATGGAAATAAAAACGAACTTCCCATATATAAGAAAGTGGCCACAGTAAATGGATACTCTATAATTAAGTTTTACCACATGGTAACAATATTCGATACGCGTTATACATTTTATGAAATAGATGGGTTAAATTCAGACTTACTTATAGGTTACAACCTATTAAAAAAAATCGGAGCTGTAATTGACACAGAAAAAGAGGTAATAAGATATGGGGGCAAGGAAGAGAAGTTAATTTATGATTATGACAGCTCTTTAAACCAACTTTCTTTATCTGGAGGAAAAACCATCCTTCCATTAAAGGAATATATAATAAAAAAATACTTTGATGAAAAGTCAGATCTGAGTCTGAAGAGGCAAATCAAAGTTATACAAGTTTGGGATTTAAAAATCCTGAACACGCCGTCGTTGAATTATCCGACAAACATGAATTAAATAAAATGAAAAGTTTGGGATTCAAAAATCCTGAACACGCCGTCGTTGAATTATCCGACAAATATGTATTAAACAATTTGAATGAGTCAACTTCAAATCAAAGAAAAGATTTGGAGGACGAAATATTAAACATTATTAATAAAGAGCACTCAAAAATAAACATGCAAATTCCTTTTAGGACAGATGTTTGCTACGAAATAAACACAGAAGACGATAGGGCTATCTATAGCAAACAGTATCCCTATGCTATGTCCGCTTCAGATTTTGTGAACTCTGAAGTTAGTCGCATGCTAAAAGAAGAAATAATAAGGCCAAGTAAAAGCCCTTATAATTCCCCTGTGTTAGTAGTAACAAAAAAAGGGTTCAAAACTTAGGTTAGTAATAGACTATAAAAAAGTAAATGAGAATACCATTCCAGATAGATACCCAATGCAAGATCCCTCAGTAATATTGTCAAACCTTGGAAAAGCTAAATACTTTTCCACAATAGATTTGGAATCTGGGTATCACCAGATTCTTATGAAAAAATCAGACATCATAAAAACCGCCTTCTCAATAAATAACGGAAAATATGAATTCCAGAGAATGCCATTTGGACTAAGAAACGCACCCAGAATATTCCAACAGGCAATGGACGACATATTAAGAGAACAAGTCGGTAAAACATGTCATGTATATATGGATGACGTTATTATATTCTCAAAAACAATTGAATAACACCATAAAGACCTAATTGTCATAATTAATATATTGCTGAACGCAAACATGAAAATTTCGATTAAAAAATCAAAGTTCTTCAAATTAGATGCAACCTTTCTTGGTTACGTTGTATCATACAATGTAATAAAAACAGATCCCGAAAAATTGACACAATGGTAAAATATCCAATACCAAAAAATATTCGAGAGCTTAGAAGCTTCCTAGGCCTTACAGGCTATTACAGAAAATTTGTACAAAACTACGCAAAAATTGCGAAACCTCTTACAAAGTATTTAGAAGGTCAAAACGGAAAAGTATCCAAAAAAATGTCCCGAAGAATTTCTATACAGTTGGATGATTCAGCTGTAAGAGCTTTCAACGAGCTCAAAAATAATTTAATTGCTCAAATCGAGTTAGTACAATCAGATTATAATAACAAATTCACTTTAACGACCGACGCTTCTGACATTGCAATTGGTGCAGTGCTATCCCAGGAAGGAAAACCAATTAAATTTATTTCCAAAACTCTAACCAAAACAGAGCAAGTATATGCAACTAATAAGAAAGAACTTTTGGCCATAGTTTGGGCATTCAAAAAGTTACGTAATTATTTATATGGTGTTAACAACATCGATATACACAGACCTTCAACCACTTTCTTTCGCAATTGCTCAAAAGAATCCAAATATAGAAATGAAAAGGTGGTATTCATTCATTGAAAGTTATTCACCCAAAATAATATAAAAGCCAGGGGCAACAAATGTAGTTGCAGACGCCTTATCAATAATATTAACAACTTAACTTACAGTAACGAATCGGTCTCAGATCAAAGCACTCACCATTCAGCAGAGAGTAGTTTTGAGAATGTTATACAAGAAACCCGAAAACCCTTAAACCAGTTTAAGCAACAATTGCTAATAGCAACGGGGAGGTATACAATACATGAGTCGATTAACATATTTGGAAATACAAGACATATAATAGATTTTGATACTACGGAAAATTTGGTATCAATCTTAAGAGAATACATTCCTCCTAATATAGCAATAGGAGTACACTGTACATTAGAGGACTTCTATAGAATTCAAATTCCTCTTATGAATAATTTCACTAATAAGTTTTTGTATACAAGAAGATTTGTTCAGGATGTAGAAAATCCTGGAGACAGAGCGGTAATAATCGAAGAAACTCATTGTAGAGTACACAGGGGATTAGACTAAAACTATAAACAAATAAACCGATTATATTATTGGCCGAATTTATACAAAAAACTCAAGGAATATGTTAAGAACTGTACAATTTGCAACCAAAATAAATATAATAGACAACCAGTACAAATACCTATCAAACAGGGCCCTATCCCAAATAAGGAAGGAGAAAATTTACATATGGATATATATTATACACAGAATTTAATATTTATAACTTGAATAGATTCTTATTCAAAATATTTAGTTGTTAAAGAGATTCCGAACAAGCTCAACATCGAAAATAAGATTGCAGAAATTCTGCAACACTTTCCATTAGCTAAAACTCTGTTGATAGATAATGAACCAAGTTTTACTTTCTCCCAGTTTAAATCTTTTGCACAAAGATGTGGGATTAATTTATATTATGCAGATCCTCGACATAGTACGTCGAATGGACAAATAGAAAGGGGAAATTCTACACTTACAGAAATTGCTCGTTGCATAAAAGATCAACTTAATTTGGTTGATTATTCAGAAATTATAATTAGAGCAGCTCAAAAGTATAACTTGACAATCCATTCAACTACTAATCAAAGACCGTTTGACATTCTGTATAACAAAATTAAGCATGAAAATATTCCCAAAATATTAAAATTAGCGCAAGAAAAAATGTTACAGGTTCATAATAAAGATAGGAAGGAAAAGGACTATCACGTAGGTGAGGTCACTTATGAAAAAAACATGGAGAGAGGAATAAACTAAAAGCCAGATATAAAAGACAAGTAGTTAAAGAAAACTTACCTAATAAAATTATTATAAATAATAGAAACCGTTTGATTCATAAAGATAACGTCAAATTTTAAATTGTCTCAAATTACAGAAAACGAATTTAACAATATTCGTATTATTGATGGTAACATCAACCAAATCAGAAATAATGGATTATTCAAATCACGATTTTTTTATTTACAAGGATAAAAAAGATGTCCTTACTTATGAATCATATGCTGACTTATTCCATATAACTAATTTAAGTTGTTATAAAGAAATAATCAATTGGGAAACAGCACACATTCAGAATAATAACCAGAATTTACTTTGGGAAATGACATACGATTTAAATATTATCAGAACTCTTATCTCACAAATAAAACCCAATAGAATTAAACGAGGTATTAACGAAATAGGCAGAGTTTGGAAATGGATAGCAGGGACCCCTGATCATGATGATATCATAACAGTGCAGAATAAAATTGATGATTTAATCCAGAATAATAATAATCAATTTGTCATAAATTCTAAATTATTCAAAGAAATACAAACTCTATCTGAAAATTTTAAAACAGCCTTAAGAAATCAAGAATTGCCACTACGAAAACACCGTCTTTGTTTGCTCACTTACGATCTTATGAATTTGATGGATACAATTACATTAGCTAAAATTGATGTATTCAATACAAAAGTTTTAAACGAAGAAGATATCAAAGAAACTTATAAACATGAACAATAACCCGTCACTATTACTGACCTGTTCGATATTGCTGAATTTAAAATTGCAATAAATCAGGATTTAATTGTTATATACATAAAATACCCAATAATAACTAACCGTTGTGAAGTATAAAATTCCAGATCCATTTCACATAAGGATGGAAAATTAGTAATTGATAATCAGGTTGCTAAATGTAATAATAAGTATTATGTAATGTCAAACTTTAAATCAGAACTTTATAATAATTATTGCACCTTAAACCCTGACAGTACTTGTTTCACAAGATTGTTAAATGAAGAAAAATCGATATGTAACAAAGTCAGAGAGAATAATAAAAATATTGATATAAGGTGCCATGAAGAAGGTGCCATTTTTATTATTGGACACAATATTGTAAATGACACTCATTTAGATGGGTCATTTTTAATAACCTTTAATGATACTACTATAATTAATAATGTATCCTATTATAATATTGATAATAAGATTCTAAATTACCTCACTGCTAAACAATAAAACAATTTTTTAACATCCGAATATTTTATGTTGAATGAATCGGAACTTGCATTTGATAATATCAACATATTAAATCCATTTATTCAAATTAAACAAACTCAAATTCCGATTACGTTAATATTGATAACATGTACTATTATATATTTAATTATCAGGATTTTGATCAAATTTAGAAAATATCTATCGTCATATCACTTCACACTTTTCATTAAGTTCCAATTGCGCCGTTGGCCGCCCGATATTTGTTTGGTTTATTCAAATTTCACAATTGAGACCAAATTCTCATCATCCTATTCTCCAACTCTCTTGAGCCAATCTCTTAAGCAGATCTTGCTTCTCTTAATCCGAGGTTTGTTTATTAGGAGCCGACCCTTGGTCGCCAGTCCGTTTTTGAAATCGAATAAGAACAGTTGAGTAATAATAGAGCAGTGAGTTTAGACACTAATAGTGAACTGTAACATAGTGAATAATAAATAAAACGAGGGGGAACGTTGTGAGCCGCGTCTACCGCCGCGGCTCTACTTTATACATGGTACTCAGTCAGTATATATCAGGGCTCGGCACGGCCCTATCTAATGAGGATAGGAAAAAGTCTCTGCTGCTGCGCTGCCGCTCATGGACAGTATAAAAAAGCAGCAAGCCTTCGTGTGGCTTCGGCAATGCGACTTCGGCTGTTGCTATCTCGTTTTGTAGACTGCGTGTGCAGTAAAATGTTTTCAGTTGCTGCTGAGCCGTGGAGAATGCAAGACCACGCTGCGAAACTGTTTGATTTAACACTGGGAGAAAATTATGTTCAACGAGAAGTGGGAAGAAAATTTTTTTTTCATCCAAAATATGGATGGCGATGCGCAATGCGTTATATGCTATTATATTGCCTGCAAATGCGATTCATTTGCTATTGAAAGACATTTCAATAATTTGTATTTTATACGACAGTTTCCGCATGAAACATTTGCCATTTACCTACAAATTTTGTCGCAGTGTAAAGCAGTAAACAGGTTTCGCCATCAGGCATGTTCGGGTTTTTGCTACACACACCAGCGTGTTGAGTGTATGCGTGCCGAGCCCTGGTATATATGTATGTCAGCTGGTAATAAATTACATTATTACATGTTCGCAAAAGGGATAAATTTAGTTTTAGCCAAAAAAGACAAAAAAAAATTAAGTCAACCTTTTCGGAGATTTATATATATTATTTCCATTTTTGTTTACATACGTTTTTTACATCTGTCTTTTCTACATGTCTAAATCTACTTCCTACATATACATACACGGCTGTGTGCGAGAGAGAGAGGGAGTGAGTCTGCGCTTGGAAGGCCACTGAATTTTCATTTGTTCCTTCTGACTATATTTATGATCCGATCTGATTCAGATTCAATACTCTGATAGATATGGTCATTTTCTATGATTCTGCGTTTTTGGTTTTCCCGTATCTTAAAAATTGTAGATTTTCATCTTTTGTGGGGGCGGAAGGGGGCGTGGCCAAATTTTGAAATACACTTGTACTGACGTGATATCACAGGAGCATGGATAGAGAGTTTGGTTGCTCTAGCTTTTATAGTCTCTGAGATCTAGGCGCTCATCTGGACGAATGGGCACAGCGCCCAACCCTGTGTGTGAAAGAGAGCGAGAGGGAACGATGCATTTCGAAATGGTTTTCTTCATTGTGGCTATATTTATTATCCGATCTGATCCAGATTCAACACTCTGATAGATATTGTCATTCTCTACGACTCTGCGTTTTTAGTTTTCTCGTATCTTTAAAATTGTGCATGCCACAGATTTTCGTCTTTGGAGAGGGCGGAAGGGGGCGGGGCGAAATTTAAAAATACACTTGTAACAGTGCGATACAACAGGAGTCCGGATACAAAATTGTGTTCCTCTAGCTTTTATAGTCTTTGAGCTATAGGCGCTAATGAAGACGGACAGACGGACAGACGGACGGACGGACGGACAGACAGACATAGCTATATCGACTCGGCTATTGATGCTGATCAAGAATATATATACTTTATGGGGTCGGAAACGCTTCCTTCTGGGAGTTACACACATACATTTTTTGCACAAATCTAATATACCCCTTTACTCTTCGAGTACCGGGTATAAAAAGCCTTGATACAGCTGGATGAAGCAGCAGTGGAAGCATTTAATATTCTAAAAGATAGTTTAATTGCACATATAGAATTAGTACAACTGGATTACAATAAAAAATTCACTCTAACCACAGATGCATCATACATAGCAACAGGTGCAGTATTATCACAAGAGGGGAACCCCATAACATTTATTTCCAAAACCCTAAACAAAACTGAGCAACTTTATGCCACAAACAAAAAAGAATTATTAGCAATAGTGTGGGCACTGAAGAATTTAAGAAATTATTTATACGGAGTTAGTAGGATTGAAATTCAAACAGATCACCAACCATTGTTCTTTACCATGTCACAGAACAATCCAAATATAGAAATGAAACGGTGGTACTACTTTATTGAAAGTTTTGCATCAAATATCATATATAAACCAGGCTCAACCAATATAATAGCAGACGCTTTATCTCGAATTCAAATAAATCATATAACAGACAGTGATGATGAACAAGTGGAATTAGATTCAGATTTAAATACCCAACATTCAGCAGAAAGCAGTTTTGAAAACATCATTCAAGAAACCAGGAAGCCATTAAATCAGTTTAAGCAACAGTTACTCATAGCAAAAGCTAGAATCACAGTTCATGAGCTAGTAAGAATTCATGAAAATACCCGACATATAATTGAATTTGACACAGTTGAGAATTTACTGCATATTTAAAAAAAATATATATTCAGCAAACTTAACCACTGGAATACATTGCACATTAGAAGATCTATATGTTATTCAAAAAGTACTAAAGGATAATTTCATAAACAAATTTCTCTCCACGAAGAAATTCCTCCAAGATATTGAGAATCCAGAAGATAAAGTCTTAATTATAGAAGAAACACATTGCAGAGCACACAGAGGTTTAGATAAAAATTACAAACAGATAACTAAATTGTATTATTGGCCAAACTTATACAAAAAACGAGGGGTAACGTTGTGAGCTTACATGTTCGCAAAAGGGACGAATTTAATTGTAGCCAAAAAAGAAAAAAGGAATTAAGTCGAACCTTTTCGAAGATTTTTATCTATTAGACGTTTCCATATTTGTTTACATAAACTTTTTACATCTGCCTTTTCTACATGTCTTTATCTACTTCCTACATATACATACACGGTTGTGTGCGAGAGAGAGAGGGAATCAGTCTGCGCTTGGAAGGCCACTGAAATTTCATTTGTTCCTTCTGACTATATTTATGATACGAACTGATCCAAATTCAATACTGTGAAAGATATAGTCATTTTCTATGATTCTGCGTTTTTGGTTTTCCCGTATCTTCAAAATTGTAGATTTTCATCTTTTGTGGGGGCGCAAGGGGGCGTGGCCAAATTTTAAAACAAACTCTTCTCGGTTTGATATTACAGGAGCTTGGATAGAAAGTTTGGTTGATCTAGCTCTTATAGTCTCTGAGAATTAGGCGTCAAAAAATTCGATCATTCATAGCGCCCACCCCGGTGTGTGAGAGAGAGCGAGAGGGATCGATGCATTTCGAAATGGTTTTCTTCATTGCGGCTATATTTATAATCCGATCTGATCCAACACTTTGATAGACACGGTCATTCTCTACAATTCTGCGTTTTTAGTTTTCTCGTATCTCTGAAATTGTGCATGCCACAGATTTTCGTTCTTGGAGTGGGCGGAAGGGGGCGGGGCGAAATTTAAAAATACACTTGTAACAGTGCGATAGGACAGGAGTCTGGATACAAAATTGTGTTCCTCTAGCTTTTATAGTCTTTGAGCTATAGGCGCTAATGAAGACGGACAGACGGACAGACGGACGGACGGACGGACAGACAGACATACCTATATCGACTCGGCTATTGATGCTGATCAAGAATATATATACTTTATGGGGTCGGAAACGCTTCTTTCTGGGTGTTACACACATCCACTTTTTGCACAAATCTAATATACCCGTTTACTCTTCGAGTACCGGGTATAAAAAATTAAAAGAATATATCTGTTCAGGGTAGCAGCAGACTGGTGAATAGCACTGTGGGCGGCGCTCACGATCCCGCTCTCGCGCGGTCGTGGGCGCTCTCCCGATCCACGCTTCGCGTTCTCCACTAGTCTGCAAGCTCGAGCCCGAACACTCTCGCTTCTACCCCCGTTTCAATCGGCCGCACTTGTTACATCGTTTTCACCATATATACATATTTAAACCTACGCCCGCAAACACGTATCAAATATTATAAAATAAATACATTGTGCTGAAACAGAATTCGACGCTCTGCTTCTTTTGGTTTTTTGGTCGGAAAATCAACGGACCCGCCCTCCTACAAACATTGGTCCTTCGAGCCGGATCTTCGCCAAATTCAAAAAAGGAGAAGTCCATCCCAGCACGCATCGGCGGATCCTCCCAGAATCAAAAGATAAGTAAGATCAATCCTAAGCCAACAGTGTAGTGCTTGTGTGTTTCCAGCCCGGTCCGAATCCCGTAACACTTGTATTTTCCGCGCCTTCCTTTTTGGGTGGCATATTATCGGCTATTCCGGCCGTTCTCCAATCTTCCGTTCCGACCCTCCGTTCCGTGGGTCTGTGTTTTCTGTGGTCCGTGATCTGTGCCGGCTCCTCTGCCATTGCGCAGTCCAATTATTTAAAAAAAACAAATAATAAATCAAGCCCATACATAGATACACAGACATTTACATATATATATATACATAATCGGTTCGTTAGCCCAAGCCGCGGTACATAACGTTCATACCCAACCATACGTACATACAAGCAGCAATAGCGGTGCCTTCTCCTCGTTTCGCTTTCGTCTCTCCACCGCTGCTCAAGTTGTATTTGTTGGGAGAGTATATGTGCGGTGCCGCTTTTGAGCAAAACGGAGCGCCAAGTGACGCGCTACCCTATATTCCACGGGTATATCGTTTTCGTTTGTGACTTGCAAATATATCCACATATATACATACATATATAAACAACGCAATCCCAGTCAAATAAATACACTATCCTGTGTTACATTTCATGTTCATTCCTAGTCAAATTAAAATATAAAGATTCCTACAGTCCACTCCGAATTATCGAAAATATACGTACTTACATATTCCTTTACATATATATATACACATAATCGGTTCGTTAGCCCAAGCCGCGGTACATAACGCTCATACCCAACCATACGTACATACAAGCAGCAATGGCGGTGCCTTCTCCTCGTTTCGCTTTCGTCTCTCCACCGCTGCTCGCGTTGTATTTGTTGGGAGAGTATATGTGCGGTGCCGCTTTTTGAGCATAACGGAGCGCCAAGTGACGCGCTACCCTATATTCCGCGGGTATATCGTTTTCGTCTGTGACTTGCCAAGTGACGCGATACCCTGTATTCCGCGGGTATATCGTTTTTCGTCTGTGACTTGCCAAGTGACGCGCTACCCTGTATTCCGCAGGTATACTATTTTCGATTGTTATTGGTAACACTCCATATCCATCCGTCCGACCCTCCCGCATCCGATTTCTTTTTCTCGGGGTGTGACGTTCAAATATGTCCACTGGTGCCGAGGATACCAAGAAACCCTTGTCGTTGTCCGCTCCAGGTGCTAAAAAGGTCCGGAGCTCGTCCGCCCCGGGAACACCTACCTCGGCGTTTCGCAGAGTAAAGTCGCCAGGCTCTCCAAAGCCCGCAAGCTCCACTGTTGCGAAGACCCACTCCGTGCTGTTCCCTTCGCCAGTCACGCTTAAGGTGCCAGCACCTACTAACAGCAGCCCTATCTGCTCTCAACGCGCCCTCAAAATGGCCCAATCTTCCGTCAGCTCCGCACGGGCCAAGTTTGAGACAGCCATCGACAGGCTGACCACTTTCGAAGCCCCATTCATCGCTCCGGGTATCAGCACCCCATCCCCCGCCATCTCTCTGATCCGCCGAGACCAGTTACGGAGCATGTGGGCGAAAGTGGATGCTGAATTCGAGGCTTGTTCCATAGCAATGGTTGACGAGGATACAGAGGCAAAAAAGGAAGTCCAAGCCATGTATCGCGAGTGCTATGGCAGCTATGAGCGATACATGGCTGACCTCACTGTCCAAGCTGCCGGTCCAACAGAGCCTCCTTCTACGCAGCCAAACTCTCATGGCGGCTGTCGATTGCCCCCATGTGACATCGAAGTGTTCACTGGGGATTACGTCCGCTGGCCCACCTTCCGGGATCTGTTCACAGCAATCTACATAAAAAATCCACGACTGTCTCCAGTGGAGAAGCTGTACCATTTGACATCCAAGATCAGTGGCGACCAAAAGGCCATCGTTGCGAAGTCCCCGCTGACCAACGACGGGTTCGAGACGGCATGGAATGCCCTCCGTGACCGGTACGAGAATAACCGGCTCCTGGTGACCAACCAAATTAACATACTCCTCTCACTGTCCCCAGCCGTCTCGGAGTCGAGTCGTGCTTTGAAGGAGCTCCAAGGGACGATCCATGGGGTATTGACCGCCCTGGCACACTCCAAGGTCTCCACCGAGAACTGGGACAGCTTGCTGGTGACGATTTGCGCATCCAAGCTTCCTAAGTTGACCCGGGCTTTGTGGGAAGACTCCGTCACCACAAAGAAGGAGATGCCGTCGTGGAACGAAATTGACTCCTTCCTCAGTCAGAGGTATATGACGCTGGAAGCCATCGAGGGCAACCCTTCCACGCACGTATCCAAGGTCGATCCGAATCCGTTCCGTTCCCAGGGGAGCCCTGTTTCAAGAAGGGTTCACTCGTTCGGGACTACCTTGGTTCCAAAGAGGAGATCGTGTGATCTCTGCTCCAAGGAGAATCACCCCATCCGGTTATGCCCTCACTTCCTCCAGATGACCGCTGATGCTCGTTCCAGCTACATTAAGCAGAAACAGCTGTGCCTCAACTGCTTCGCAAGAGGCCATCAGATGCGTGAATGCCAAAGCGCATTAACCACTGGAATACATTGCACATTAGAAGATCTATATGTTATTCAAAAAGTACTAAAGGATAATTTCATAAACAAATTTCTCTCCACGAAGAAATTCCTCCAAGATATTGAGAATCCAGAAGATAAAGTCTTAATTATAGAAGAAACACATTGCAGAGCACACAGAGGTTTAGATAAAAATTACAAACAGATAACTAAATTGTATTATTGGCCAAACTTATACAAAAAACGAGGGGTAACGTTGTGAGCTTACATGTTCGCAAAAGGGACGAATTTAATTGTAGCCAAAAAAGAAAAAAGGAATTAAGTCGAACCTTTTCGAAGATTTTTATCTATTAGACGTTTCCATATTTGTTTACATAAACTTTTTACATCTGCCTTTTCTACATGTCTTTATCTACTTCCTACATATACATACACGGTTGTGTGCGAGAGAGAGAGGGAATCAGTCTGCGCTTGGAAGGCCACTGAAATTTCATTTGTTCCTTCTGACTATATTTATGATACGAACTGATCCAAATTCAATACTGTGAAAGATATAGTCATTTTCTATGATTCTGCGTTTTTGGTTTTCCCGTATCTTCAAAATTGTAGATTTTCATCTTTTGTGGGGGCGCAAGGGGGCGTGGCCAAATTTTAAAACAAACTCTTCTCGGTTTGATATTACAGGAGCTTGGATAGAAAGTTTGGTTGATCTAGCTCTTATAGTCTCTGAGAATTAGGCGTCAAAAAATTCGATCATTCATAGCGCCCACCCCGGTGTGTGAGAGAGAGCGAGAGGGATCGATGCATTTCGAAATGGTTTTCTTCATTGCGGCTATATTTATAATCCGATCTGATCCAACACTTTGATAGACACGGTCATTCTCTACAATTCTGCGTTTTTAGTTTTCTCGTATCTCTGAAATTGTGCATGCCACAGATTTTCGTTCTTGGAGTGGGCGGAAGGGGGCGGGGCGAAATTTAAAAATACACTTGTAACAGTGCGATAGGACAGGAGTCTGGATACAAAATTGTGTTCCTCTAGCTTTTATAGTCTTTGAGCTATAGGCGCTAATGAAGACGGACAGACGGACAGACGGACGGACGGACGGACAGACAGACATACCTATATCGACTCGGCTATTGATGCTGATCAAGAATATATATACTTTATGGGGTCGGAAACGCTTCTTTCTGGGTGTTACACACATCCACTTTTTGCACAAATCTAATATACCCGTTTACTCTTCGAGTACCGGGTATAAAAAATTAAAAGAATATATCTGTTCAGGGTAGCAGCAGACTGGTGAATAGCACTGTGGGCGGCGCTCACGATCCCGCTCTCGCGCGGTCGTGGGCGCTCTCCCGATCCACGCTTCGCGTTCTCCACTAGTCTGCAAGCTCGAGCCCGAACACTCTCGCTTCTACCCCCGTTTCAATCGGCCGCACTTGTTACATCGTTTTCACCATATATACATATTTAAACCTACGCCCGCAAACACGTATCAAATATTATAAAATAAATACATTGTGCTGAAACAGAATTCGACGCTCTGCTTCTTTTGGTTTTTTGGTCGGAAAATCAACGGACCCGCCCTCCTACAAACATTGGTCCTTCGAGCCGGATCTTCGCCAAATTCAAAAAAGGAGAAGTCCATCCCAGCACGCATCGGCGGATCCTCCCAGAATCAAAAGATAAGTAAGATCAATCCTAAGCCAACAGTGTAGTGCTTGTGTGTTTCCAGCCCGGTCCGAATCCCGTAACACTTGTATTTTCCGCGCCTTCCTTTTTGGGTGGCATATTATCGGCTATTCCGGCCGTTCTCCAATCTTCCGTTCCGACCCTCCGTTCCGTGGGTCTGTGTTTTCTGTGGTCCGTGATCTGTGCCGGCTCCTCTGCCATTGCGCAGTCCAATTATTTAAAAAAAACAAATAATAAATCAAGCCCATACATAGATACACAGACATTTACATATATATATATACATAATCGGTTCGTTAGCCCAAGCCGCGGTACATAACGTTCATACCCAACCATACGTACATACAAGCAGCAATAGCGGTGCCTTCTCCTCGTTTCGCTTTCGTCTCTCCACCGCTGCTCAAGTTGTATTTGTTGGGAGAGTATATGTGCGGTGCCGCTTTTGAGCAAAACGGAGCGCCAAGTGACGCGCTACCCTATATTCCACGGGTATATCGTTTTCGTTTGTGACTTGCAAATATATCCACATATATACATACATATATAAACAACGCAATCCCAGTCAAATAAATACACTATCCTGTGTTACATTTCATGTTCATTCCTAGTCAAATTAAAATATAAAGATTCCTACAGTCCACTCCGAATTATCGAAAATATACGTACTTACATATTCCTTTACATATATATATACACATAATCGGTTCGTTAGCCCAAGCCGCGGTACATAACGCTCATACCCAACCATACGTACATACAAGCAGCAATGGCGGTGCCTTCTCCTCGTTTCGCTTTCGTCTCTCCACCGCTGCTCGCGTTGTATTTGTTGGGAGAGTATATGTGCGGTGCCGCTTTTTGAGCATAACGGAGCGCCAAGTGACGCGCTACCCTATATTCCGCGGGTATATCGTTTTCGTCTGTGACTTGCCAAGTGACGCGATACCCTGTATTCCGCGGGTATATCGTTTTTCGTCTGTGACTTGCCAAGTGACGCGCTACCCTGTATTCCGCAGGTATACTATTTTCGATTGTTATTGGTAACACTCCATATCCATCCGTCCGACCCTCCCGCATCCGATTTCTTTTTCTCGGGGTGTGACGTTCAAATATGTCCACTGGTGCCGAGGATACCAAGAAACCCTTGTCGTTGTCCGCTCCAGGTGCTAAAAAGGTCCGGAGCTCGTCCGCCCCGGGAACACCTACCTCGGCGTTTCGCAGAGTAAAGTCGCCAGGCTCTCCAAAGCCCGCAAGCTCCACTGTTGCGAAGACCCACTCCGTGCTGTTCCCTTCGCCAGTCACGCTTAAGGTGCCAGCACCTACTAACAGCAGCCCTATCTGCTCTCAACGCGCCCTCAAAATGGCCCAATCTTCCGTCAGCTCCGCACGGGCCAAGTTTGAGACAGCCATCGACAGGCTGACCACTTTCGAAGCCCCATTCATCGCTCCGGGTATCAGCACCCCATCCCCCGCCATCTCTCTGATCCGCCGAGACCAGTTACGGAGCATGTGGGCGAAAGTGGATGCTGAATTCGAGGCTTGTTCCATAGCAATGGTTGACGAGGATACAGAGGCAAAAAAGGAAGTCCAAGCCATGTATCGCGAGTGCTATGGCAGCTATGAGCGATACATGGCTGACCTCACTGTCCAAGCTGCCGGTCCAACAGAGCCTCCTTCTACGCAGCCAAACTCTCATGGCGGCTGTCGATTGCCCCCATGTGACATCGAAGTGTTCACTGGGGATTACGTCCGCTGGCCCACCTTCCGGGATCTGTTCACAGCAATCTACATAAAAAATCCACGACTGTCTCCAGTGGAGAAGCTGTACCATTTGACATCCAAGATCAGTGGCGACCAAAAGGCCATCGTTGCGAAGTCCCCGCTGACCAACGACGGGTTCGAGACGGCATGGAATGCCCTCCGTGACCGGTACGAGAATAACCGGCTCCTGGTGACCAACCAAATTAACATACTCCTCTCACTGTCCCCAGCCGTCTCGGAGTCGAGTCGTGCTTTGAAGGAGCTCCAAGGGACGATCCATGGGGTATTGACCCCCCTTGGCACACTCCAAGGTCTCCACCGAGAACTGGGACAGCTTGCTGGTGACGATTTGCGCATCCAAGCTTCCTAAGTTGACCCGGGCTTTGTGGGAAGACTCCGTCACCACAAAGAAGGAGATGCCGTCGTGGAACGAAATTGACTCCTTCCTCAGTCAGAGGTATATGACGCTGGAAGCCATCGAGGGCAACCCTTCCACGCACGTATCCAAGGTCGATCCGAATCCGTTCCGTTCCCAGGGGAGCCCTGTTTCAAGAAGGGTTCACTCGTTCGGGACTACCTTGGTTCCAAAGAGGAGATCGTGTGATCTCTGCTCCAAGGAGAATCACCCCATCCGGATATGCCCTCACTTCCTCCAGATGACCGCTGATGCTCGTTCCAGCTACATTAAGCAGAAACAGCTGTGCCTCAACTGCTTCGCAAGAGGCCATCAGATGCGTGAATGCCAAAGCGCCCACAATTGCGTCACTTGTGGGGAACGACACCACTCGCTGCTGCATTGGGGCATTCCAAGTTCCAGTGAACCCCGTTCCACATCCGTTTCGAATCCAAGCTCTTTTGAACCGCAACCCAGCGTTCAAAACTACTTCGCCTCCTCCTTCCTTCCATTCTTTTAAGCGGAGCACAGCCCAACATCTGTGGGTCTCTCTTCGGGCAGGAGACTATTTTCGGCTGGGTGCTTACCGGCCCAGTGTCCACTACTGGTCAAGGCAACATCTCGTCGTTTTCCACACGGGTTTCCACCGAAGGTGAGCCTCCATTAGATAGACTTCTCACGAGGTTCTGGGAAGTGGAGGATGTACCTAGTAAAGTGGTAAGCGAATCTGATTCCTACTGCGAAAGCAATTTCCGTCGAACCACGTCGAGAGCGTCGTTTGGAAAGTATGTCGTCACGTAACCATTCCGCGACCCCGACCATCCCGGATCAGGTCTGGGGTATTCAAGGTCGATCGCACTGGCTCAGTTTCTCAGAAACGAAAATCGTTTAAGGAGAGACTTTCCTTTAAAGGAGCAGTACAATTCCGTGATCAAAGACTACTTAGAACTCGACCATATGAACGAGGTTCCTCCGGCTCCACCAAAGTCCGCGTTGTATTCAACGCGTCCAGCCCTTCGACCACCGGCTTGAGCCTTAATGATCTTCTGCATGCTGGTCCAGTCCTACAGTCGGACTTAACCCTGCAGATCCTGAAATGGCGGTATTTCCGTGTCGTGTTCAATGCCGATATCACTAAGATGTATCGTCAGATTTGGGTAGATCCGAAGCACACTCCGTTCCAGCGCATACTATTCCGAAACACGAATGGAGTCATCCGCGATTACGAGCTAAAGACTGACACCTTTGGAGTCAATTGTGCTCCCTTCCTCGCCATCCGGGTGCTGCAGCAGCTGGCAGACGACGTCCAGTCCCGATTCCCGAAAGCAAGCCATATTATCCGATCCTGCATGTATGTCGACGATGTCTTAGCAGGCGCAAATTCCAGCACTGAGGCTCAGCTAGCCATCCGCGAGCTGCAGGCCGCGCTTAGTTCTGCAGGTTTTCCGCTACGAAAGTGGACGTCCAACCATAAGGACGTTTTGACCAGCATTCCGAATGACCATCTCCTACACAGCGACTTCCTTGAGCTTGAGGCCGAGAGCACGGCCAAGACCCTCGGGATTCGATGGAAAGCTACCTCCGACGAGTTCTTCATTGCCCCTCCCGAATTAGCGATTGAGTCCTCCTATACCAAGCGAGCAGTTCTTTCCAAGATTGCGAAGTTGTTCGATCCGGCGGGGTGGCTGGCCCCCTTCATTGTCCGTTCCAAAATCTTTATGCAGGAAATCTGGCTGCAAGATTTGGAATGGGACGACGATCTCCCTAGCGAGATGTGTCAGCGCTGGCAGAGCTTTCTGCAAAGCTACTCCGTGCTCAATCAGATCCGCATTCCCAGATGGATTGGTTCCCAACCATCGGTGACCATCGAGCATCATGGTTTCTGCGATGCTTCCGAAAAGGCGTACGGTGCCGCAATCTACGTGCGCGTGGAGGTTGACCATCGTGTAGAGGTGCGACTGCTTACCGCAAAAACCCGAGTCGCACCCGTGAAGACTGTATCGCTCCCCCGATTGGAGTTGTGCGGTGCGGTACTATTGTCCGAAATGGCGACGGCTGTCCTGCCAACATGCCGACGGCGAGCACAACCTGTTTCTACTGGACTGACTCTACCTGCGTGCCACTGGGCCACCTTCGTTGCCAACCGGGTTACTCGGATATCGCAAGCCACCGAGGCCTAGAAATGGTTTCATGTTCTATCCGAACAAAACCCCGCAGACTTAGCCAGTAGAGGCATGCCCTTGCAGGACCTGGTTGATAGCCAACTCTGGTGGCATGGACCAGATTGGCTGCGAAAAACCAGAGACCAATGGCCGGCACAAGTGGACTGGTCTTCCGGTACGACCTTAGAGCAACGGGTAGTGAAGGTCCACTTCGCACCGAGCCCATCCGAAGAATTCCTCGAACGTTTCTCCAACTGGGAGAGAGTGCTGCGAGTCCGGGCGTATGTTTTTCGGTTCATAAACCGTTGCCGGAAGGTGGCTACCGCAAAGGAGGACCATTTTACCAGCGGAGAAATTGACGCAGCTGAGCGAGCTCTTATCCTAGAGACTCAGCGTCGCGAATATCCCACCGAGTATCACAGCCTAAGTGCTAAGCGCCCAGTGCCAAGGTCAAGCTCTATCCTGACCCTGAACCCGTTCCTAGACCGACATGGGCTCATAAGAGCATGCGGCCGTGTCGCGGGTTCGGAAGCTCTCAAGTATGACGAACAGCATCCAATTATTCTTTCGTACAGTTGTCGGCTGTCCCGGCTTCTGGCTCAGTTCACGCACCGGATAACTCTCCACGGCGGCAACCAACTAATGGTGCGCCTGATTCGATCCAAGTATTGGATTCCATGGATTCAGAAGTTTATGAAAGGGGTAGTCAACTCCTGCAAAGTATGCACTATCCACCGAAGGAAGTTGCAAACCCAAATGATGGGAGACCTTCCAGCGCAGCGGACTTCCTTTTCCAGGCCGTTCACGCATACAGGAGTTGACTATGCTGGTCCTTTTGAGATACGCAATTTTACAGGGAGAGCGTGTCTGATTACCAAAGGGTATGTGTGCGTATTCGTGTGCTTCTCCACGAAGGCGATCCATCTGGAGGCCACGTCCGATCTCCCCACCGAAAAGTTTCTCGCGGCCTTCGCTCGGTTCGTCGCACGACGTGGATGTCCACAGCGGATCCATTCAGACAACGGTAAAACGTTCGTTGGTGCGGCGTCTGTGCTTTCCCGGGATTTCCTAGACGTAGTCAAGGTTCGGTGACTGATACGTACAGCCATCAGCGGGTTTCTTGGCAGTTCATCCCACCAGGAGCTCCACATATGGGAGGCCTGTGGGAAGCCGGGGTAAAAAGTTTCAAAACTTTGTTTTACAAGGCCACTTCTACACGGCGATACACGTTTGAGGAGCTTTCCACGCTTCTCGCAAAGATCGAAGCATGCCTCAATTCCAGGCCGCTCTCTCCGATGTCCGAAGATCCGACCGAACTGTTGGCCCTCACTCCCGGGCATTTCCTTATTGGGGGACCTTTGATGTCTGCGGCCGAGCCCGAAATGAGGAGTGACCTCAAGTCGATAATCAATCGATGGCAGCATTTGAAGGCCATCAACCAACAGTTTTGCCCGAGGTGGAAAGAAGAATACCTCAGAGAACTCCACAAGCGCACTAAGTGGCAGACGCCAACACCAAACCTTCAGGTGGGCGATATGGTTGTCATTAAGGAGGACAACCTGCCTTCCAATGAATGGCGACTCGGGAGAATCCAGTCCGTATATCCCGGCACCGATGGGAATGTCCGGGTAGTAGATATTTTCACGACCCGCGGCGTCCTCAGAAGACCCGTTGTAAAGGTCGTTCTCCTTCCAGGAGAACCCCGTACTTCCGTCCAACAATAATGTGCATTTGATCCGTTCCTAGCTCATTACTAATGATCCTCGTTTTTTTTTATATACCCTTCTAGTTTCTTTTCGCATCCAGACATGGGCCCACGATCTCGCGCCGACCGCATCATAGAGAGCTGACGCGCTCGCAGTCGCAGTTCCTACCGGTGCCGAGTCTGCCCAGGAGTGCATCCGCTAAGGACCTGCCACCACTTCCTCCGGTTAAGCCGCGTGAAGAGGCTCCGAGCCGTGCTCATCAATAAATACTGCGCGAACTGCTTGGCGCATCAGCACTCCGGCAGGGACTGTCGCAGTGGCGGATTGTGCAGGGTGTGTGGCAAGAACCACCACACGCTGCTTCACCTGCCCGCGTCGCTTCGCCCTTCCGCGGCAGCAACGTCGCCACCTCCGCCGTCCCACGTCAACCGCCGCCCTAGCCGCCCTGTCGGAGAAGCTGCCGCACCCTCGCCCGCTGTGTCAGCATCCCAAGCCGAGCGCCACCCGCGTCTCCCCGTAAGCCAACCCATGGCAGGGGCCCCAGCGCCATCGTCCACTCGCTTCTCCAACATCGGAGTCTCAACCTCCTCCCGACGGCACTGGTGGTCCTGGATACGAGTTCCCAAAACTATGAGACGGCGGCGCTCATCGTGCACCCGTGCACTCCGGTGAGCTGCATCGACGATTCCTTGGCTAACGCCTTCAAGCTGGCTACAACTCAGGTCGGAGACGAAAAGGTGTGCACCGCCGTAGTCCGGTCCAGATCGAGCGAGTTCCGATTGGAAGTGGTGCTTAAGGTCGAACCCAGCTTGCGCATCCGCACGCCGATCCGACGGTTGAGCGACCCCGTCCGAGCCCGGTTCAACGATCTTAGGCTCGCGGACGAGCAATTCCATCGACCTGCCACCATCTCTCTGGTCTTTTGAGCGGACGTGTACCCGAAGGTGATCCAACCCGGGCTCCTTGCACGCGACGAGGGCCTTCCTGTGGCGCAGAGCACCGTTTTCGGATGGATCATATCCGGGGCGTGCACGCAGCCATAGGACCCAACTTTGAATGCTGCAAGGGGGGGGATTATGTTCAGGGTAGCAGCAGACTGGTGAATAGCACTGTGGGCGGCGCTCACGATCCCGCTCTCACGCGGTCGTGGGCGCTCTCCCGATCCACGCTTCGCGTTCTCCACTAGTCTGCAAGCTCGAGCCCGAACACTCTCGCTTCCACCCCCGTTTCAATCGGCCGCACTTGTTACATCGTTTTCACCATATATACATACATATTTAAACCTACGCCCGCAAACACGTATCAAATATTATAAAATAAATACATTGTGCTGAAACAGAATTCGACGCTCTGCTTCTTTTGGTTTTTTGGTCGGAACATCAACGGACCTGCCCTTCTACAAACAATATCAAAGGTTGCGAGATATGTAACAAGAATAAATATAATAGTTTGAGGGAGTGACCCTCACAACATAACCTTTAATATAGCCTTTAATATAATTAGCTAGTAGGAAAACCAAACAGAAGGTTTTACTAGGGGGAAATGTCACTGGGTCCCAGCTTAACCGGCCCCATATATCGGGTCCCACCATCGGTATAATGTCCATCACTAAGCGAAGTCCCCTCCCGGCAGAGAGAGAGAGAGAGCGCAACAAAATACGCAGCGGAACACCAACACGAGCGACAGCCACGAGGAACCTTAACGGTAAATCCCCAGGCACCGAAAAGAGAGACCCGGCAGAGAGAGAGAGAGCGCAACAAAATACGCAGCGGAACACCAACACGAGCGAGAGCCACGAGGAACCTTAACGGTAAATCCCCAGGCACCGAAAAGAGAGACCCGCAGAGAGAGAGCGCCATTAACTACGCAGCAGAAACCAACGCGATCGACAGCCCCGGCCTACCGAAAGAGAGAGAAAGAGCGCAAAGAACTACGCAGCAGAAAACCCACGCGAGCAGCGGCCCCGGCATACTCAGAGAGAAACGAAGTTCGATCGCCGAAGCCGCGCCGAAAACCCACCCCAAGCTAGAAGCGACGACGGCAGCAGAGAAGGAGCAGCGACGGCGGCAGAGGCCGAAACAAGCGAGAGGCGGCGAGACGAGATCGTCGCTCTCTATCCAGCGCCCACGCAAGCCCTAAGCCTTGGCGACAGAATGCCACGCGACAAGTGACACGCGACAAAAGGGAGCAGAGAACAGCTCCGACGCGTGCCGGCCGGCAGAAACTGGAGGAGTCAAAAGAATTATCGCGAGTGGAAAAAGCCGAAGACACAATCGATCACCGTAGGATCTGCCTTCTAGGACGACGCCGTAAGGACCTTTTGCCGAGGGAAGGAGATTAGAGGGTAAGCTGAGGCCGTAGGCGAGAAGGAGTGAATAGAGGATGGTGCGATGTTAGGTAGGGTCTCATCTAGCCATATCTCAGAGTCGATGCACTCATGTGTGCGTGGTCGGCGCCCGTTGGCTTGGTAGGGATCGAATCTTCGGTCGCACGTCTGTTCAGCATCGGCGCATTTGAGTCGCGGAAGGCGGCGATACTTGACCCTGTCCCCACGCCGCGAGAGACCCATCGAGGCCTCGCCGCGTGATTTGCCCCGATCTGTCCCTGAGGCCCACCTATACAAATTAGCTGTATGTGTGGACTGGGCCCTGGGAGACTGAGATATGTACCCCAGCCGTGATCACTTCCTTACAATAGACATCCTGTAAAAATTCCAATAGGTGAAGCTCCCATTCCGACAAGAGAAGGTGAGCAATTACATATAGACATATTCTATGCCAAAAATCTGACATTTATAACCTGTATTGATTCCTATTCAAAATACTTGGTGGTAAAAGAGATTCAAAACAAACTAAAAATTGCACATAAGGTATTGGATTTGTTGCAACATTTTCCTTTAGCGACATCAATAATGACAGATAACGAACCAAGTTTTACTTCAGCACAATTTAGATCTTTCATCAACGAAGTAATTTAACCATTTTTTATGCTGATCCCAGGCATAGCACTTCCAATGGACAGGTAGAAAGAGTGCATTCCACATTAACAGAAATAGCCCGATGTATTAAAGAGGAACTAATCTTAACAAGCTATCCAGAAATAATATTGAGGGCAATACACAATACATTCAACAATAAATTAAATGCCTTATGATATCGTATTTAATAAAATCCTACATGAAAATGTTCCATTATTACTTAAAGCAGCTCAAAATAAAATGCTTAAGGTACACAATAAGGATAGGAGAGGAAAAGACTATACAGTAGGTGAAGTAGTTTATGAAAAAAAATTCTGTGAAAGAAACAAACTACAACCCCGTTACAAAAAACAGGTAGTTAAGGAAAATCATAACAACAAAATCATGATCAATAACAGAAACCGAATAATACATAAAAACAATATAAAACATTGTGAGGCGCTAACCTAGCGCCCCACTAATTAGATTATAACTAGCCATAAGTTATCATTTTTTCTATTAGTGTTACCCCCCTTTGAATTACGCACGGAGCGTAGGAAATCCCCTCATTTGCACGAAGCAACGAATATATTCTGATTTTGCCAAAGGCAGCTAAAACTCAAACAATAGTCATGAATTCTTACCAGTGCCAGAACAAGTCATAGCCCACTGTAACGCGCGCTAACGAACATCAACACAAAGGGGACGGGGCGAAGAGGTCCCGTAAGAGAGGCTAGCGACGATAGCTGTTGGGAGAGCGAACCAAAGCTACGGATTCGAAGTAACGGAACACGGCCGAAAGCGCGGCGAAACGAAAGTTCGAAATAGGCAAGCCGGCCCACGCGAGTAGGGAGACGGGACAGTTAGCAGAGAACTAGAAACCCGGGCGGTCGATCCCACGCGAAGGCAGTTAGCAGAGAACTAGAAACCCGGGCGGTCGATCCCACGCGAAGACAGTTAGCAGAGAACTAGAAACCCGGGCGGTCGATCCCACGCGAATACAGTTGGCAGAGAACTAGAAACCCAAGCGGTCGCAGAGATAAAGAAAAACGAGATTTTTAAGAGTGCGCATAGTGATCAGAATAGGACGCGAGGAAGTGAAAAAGCAAACGAATTAAACTCGCGGGACACAGCGACAGAGTTCTGGTAAGCAATCGTTAGAGAGATCTGGTGCAGCCTGAGAGCCAAGGTTCACCCAGTCTTTGCTAATACGAATAAAGAAGAATATAATAAGAATTTCGCCGACGTCTATTCTTTCTTTGGGTGGCTCACCTACCTACTTATTTCGGTGTGCCGAAACTTTTCCCGACCATAACGTAACCCCCGCCCGTTACTCCCACACTGGGACTCAAAAATATAGTCAGAACAGGTAACCAACGAAATCTGGAGATTCCGGGAAGCGTGCTAGTATAGTCGTGCTCTGTGGTTTTTACCGAGAAACGGTTATACACGCACAGACCCATAGTCATGGTGTGCTCTGTGGTTTTTACCGAGACACACAGCTAGGAGTCCCGATCCCCACCAATCTAGTCCGAGCAGGCAATCAGTGAAACCTTGAGATTCCGGGAGGCGTGTTATTGCAGTCGTACTCTGTGCTTTTTACCGGGACGCGACCCTCTCTTGACCCTTTAAACGTCACGAGACGCACCTTCATCCCTCGCAGGTCCCTCTGTTTACAAATTTCTTGTAAGTGACCCTGAACAACCCTGAGTCATCACCCCAGCCTTAGGAACTACTTTACAACATTAAGAATATTTTTTTTTTATTTTTGCAGAAAATGTATGTAAATATAATAATATTGACCCTTGTTTTGTATACGACTTCCGAAGTCGTTGACTATTCGAACCGTGATTACATTTTACTTAGAGACGACAGGAAAGTTTACACTTATGAATCCTACGCTGACCTTTATCACATTACTAACTTAAGTTTTTATAAGGAGATAATAAATATTGAATCCAAATATGTCCATAAATCCATAAATTCGGACGATGAATGGGAAATTAAAATGGATATTAACTTATTAATTTTGATGATTTCAGAATTAACCCCAAAGAGAAATAGAAGTGGAATTAATGAGTTGGGTACCATTTGGCAATGGATGAGGATTTTATAAAAATTTAGAATAAAGTAAAAGAATTGATTGAAAATAATAATAAAAAGAGTAAAAAATGAATTAAAAATTTTTTAAGGAAATTGAATTGCTATCAAACTCATTAAAAAAATGTCATATTCAGTGAAGAGACAATATTAAGAAAACATCGTTTAAAATTAATTACATTTGATCTGCTGAACTTGATTCATACCATAGCCCATTCAAAAATAAACATACTTAATACAAACATTTTAAATAAAAATGAAATAGATGACATTTGCAAGCACTAAAAAGAGCCTGTTGAGTTATCAGATTTACTTGACATTGCAACTTTTAAAATAGTTCGAAACGCAGACTTAATAATTATTTATATAAAATAACCCCAAATTAATAATATTTGTAAACTATACCATGCAAGAGCCATCTCACAACATGATGGAAAATTAGTTATAAGCAAAAATATTTGCGAATGCGGGGGACGTTATTATCTAATGAATAATTTCAAAGCAGAAGCATTAAACAATTATTCGAAAATAAGTTTAGAAAATAATTGTTTTACGAATTTACTAAATGGCCTTAAGGCCAACTGCTCGAAAATAAGAGAAAAAAACTGTAAGGAAGTGATCTCGGCTGGGGTACATATCTCAGTCTCCCAGGGCCCAGTCCACACATACAGCTAATTTGTATAGGTGGGCCTCAGGGACAGATCGGGACAAATCACGCGGCGAGGCCTCGATGGGTCTCTCGCGGCGTGGGGACGGGGTCAAGTATCGCCGCCTTCCGCGACTCAAATGCGCCGATGCTAAACAGACGTGCGACCGAAGATTTGATCCCTGCCAAGCCAAAAGGAAGGGTATAAGTTCGCGGATGCCGTGCCAGCCTTACGCTTTCCCGCGTAAGGCACCGTTCACTGGTTTCTCATAATACAGGTTTTCAGCTACGTGAAACTACAGGAGGAGAGAGAGTCAACGTTACGAGCGCTGTGCCAGCCTTAGGCTTTCCCGCGTACAGCGCAGCTTCGTCTCACCTCTGGGGGGATGGGGTAAATAGGAAAGGTTGCTTGGGGAATACACACTCGGGCTGCGCGCCGCGTCTGATCAACAAAGTTGTAGAGGGACAGGCACGGGGTCGAAGGAAGCGGGAAATAATAATCAAAGTTTCATTTCAAAGTCTTTTTATTTTAAGTTCAGGGCAATTTGGGGTTGGAGAATCAACGCAATGACTCCGCTCGGTAGCTCGGGGTTTTATTTCACTATGTTACAACAGAGACCCTGATATGAGAGGAAAAAAGGGGGAAGGGGGAAACGGGCCCGGCCACGCACACGTGGGTGCATCGACTCTGAGATATGGCTAGATGAGACCCTACCTAACATCGCACCATCCTCTATTCACTCCTTCTCGCCTACAGCTTCAGCTTACCCTCTAATCTCCTTCCCTCGGAAAAAGGTCCTTACGGCGTCGTCCTGGAAGGCAGATCCTACGGTGATCGATTGTCTTCGGCTTTTTCCACTCGCGATAAATCTTCTGCTTCCACGACTTTACACTTTTACTTGTTCTTTTTGACTCCTCGAGTTTCTGCCGGCCGGCACGCGTTGGAGCTGTTCTCTGCTCCCTTTTGTCGCGCGTCACTTGTCGCGTGGCTTAGGGCTTTGCGTCATCAAGAGCGGCGATCGCGTCTCGTTACATCTTGCTTGTTTCGGCCTCTGCAGCCGTCGCTGCCGTCTCTGCTGCCGTCTCTGCTTCTAGCTTGGAGTGGGTTTTCGGCGCGGCTTCGGCGATCGAACTTCGTTTCTCTCTGAGTATGCCGGGGCTGCTGCTCGCGTGGGTTTTCTGCTGCGTAGTTCTTTGCGCTCTTTCTCTCTCTTTCGGTAGGCCGGGGCTGTCGCTTGCTTTGGTCTCTGCTGCGTAGTCCATGGCGCTCTCTCTCTGCGGGTCTCTCTTTTCGGTGCCTGGGGATTTACCGTTAAGGTTCTTCGTGGCTGTCGCTCGTGTTGGTGTTCCGCTGCGTATTTTGTTGCGCTCTCTCTCTCTCTGCCGGGAGCGGACTTCGCTTAGTGATGGACATTATACCGTTGGTGGGACCCGATATATGGGGCCGGTTAAGCTGGGACCTGGTGATCTTTCCTCCCTAGTAAAACCTTCTGTTTGGTTTTCCTACTAGCTAATTATATTAAAAGCTGTATTAAAGGTTAGGCTATATTAAAGGTTATGTTGTGAGGGCCACTCCCTCACACTCCCTCCTTTCTTCGGTTAGGGGGAAAAGACTGATTCCTGTGGCGGTTATGGAAGGCAACTCCCAGTTAGACGAGCTGGCCCTGGATTGATCCAGCGGAGTCACAGCTGTCGCTGCGGAAGTTCCTTGTCGTTGCGGGGAAGGCAACTCCCAGTTAGACGAGCTGGCCATGGATGGAGCCAGCGGAGTCACAGCTGTCGCTGCCGAAGTTCCTTGTCGTTGCGTGGAAGGCAACTCCCAGTTAGACGAGCTGGCCCTGGATTGATCCAGCGGAGTCACAGCTGTCGCTGCCGAAGTTTCTTATCGTTGCGTGGAAGGCAACTCCCAGTTAGACGAGCTGGTACTGGATTGATCCAGCGGAGTCACTGCTGTCGCTGCCGAAGTTCCTTGTCGTTGCGTGGAAGGCGGCTCCCAGTTAGACGAGCTGGTCCTGGATTGATCCAGCGGAGTCACAGCTGTCGCTGCCGAAGTTCCTTGTCGTTGCGTGGAAGGCGGCTCCCAGTTAGACGAGCTGGCCCTGGATTGATCCAGCGGAGTCACAGCTGTCGCTGCCGAAGTTACTTGTCGTTGCGTGGAAGGCGACTCCCAGATAGACGAGCTGGCCCTGGATTGATCCAGCGGAGTCACATCTGTCGCTGCCGAAGTTCCTTGTCGTTGATGAGGCGTTGTAGTTAAGTCCTGAGCGTTAAGGCTGGCCGTGGGGGAATCTCCAAGTAGCGTCGTTCCTGTTGTCCAGGCTGAACTGAGTCCTCCTGGTGCAGGCGGCAGTGTTGTCCTGTCCTGTTTCTTCGGTAGATTTCGTTTGGGCCTGAGTGTCGGTGCGTCGGCGGGGGTTACGAGTGATTTCATTGTGTCAGTTAGAGGGTGAACGGCGGTGACAGGAGGGTCGGCGAAAGTTACTGCCCGCGGGCATGACGGAGCAGTGTCGACGGGCCGGTTAGCCTGTGGGTCTGGGAGTAGCTTTAGTTGCAAATACGCTCGCCCGCAGTGGATCCTGGCTTGGATGCCGCACAGGAAATCCAAGCCCAAGATAATGTCGTCTAAGATGGTTGGCAGCACAAGGAGATATACCTGGGTTTCTTTTCGGTCAAGGCGTACCGCTGCTTTCACTGCCTGGGTAATCTCCTCGAGTCGCTCGATGAACGCCAACGGGTCCGTGTGGCCGCCGAAAGTGAGCCCCCACTTTCGAAGCTTATCCGCCAACAAAGAGTACGAAATCTCGCCGCCAGCTGGCCTTGAGATACGTTGACTCTGGGCAGATTGATGTTGGTGGTCACTTCGGATGACTAGTGGTTCACCTGCGGGTCGGCGGGGTCCGACAGCGTTGGGGCTGGGTCCTCGAGGCCTGTTGTACGGTACGGGTATCGTCACCTGCAAGGGCTCCTGGTGGGCGTACGATACGTCTCCTCCTTGGCTAAGCTGGGGATCGATCACTGCTGCGTGACGTTCTGGGATGGACGTACCGGATCCTTGACTCGTCGTAGGAAGCTTAAGCACTGCCGAGCTTTGCAAGCCTGCGTTCTCGACGGCTTGGGTCACTGATCTGGTGTTCCCTAGGCGCACGGGGGATTTTGCATCGGTCGTTCGGGTCACTCTGGCTGGCTCGGGGACTTCCAAGAGAGTTGGTTTCCCTTCGACACCTTTCTCTTCCTTCGTCTGGAGTCCCGGTACTGACGACACTGCTGGCTTTTTCGGACTAGGGATGCTCCCGAAATGTGCGTCCAATTCCTTGATCCGGGCCTGTACCGCTTCCGGAAGGTTGCTACGGTTTATGAAGGCGGCGACCCGAGCACGGAGTTTGTCCACGTCTCCGGTCTCGTCCAGGCCAAATTCCTGGACCAGAACAAGGAGTTCGGGCTACCTGAGATAACGTGAGTCGGTGCTCCTTCAGTCGGGAGGGCGCGGCACTACGCTGGTTGTCAGCGACGCTTGGTAGGCGTATGCCAGTCACACGGCGAATCGATGATACTGCGGTACGCGGCCAGGCGGGACTGCGATCACTCAAAAGGACACTCGGCGCGGTAGTGGGGATTTGCCGGCGGTATAGTGTGCACAGCGCGGCGTACTATCGACTCGGTGGAAGGGCACTTGTTTCGGTACCGCGGTCAGGGATCCTGGGTAAGGATGTAGGTGCGGCCGTTACAAGGTGGGAGGATACTTCGATTCTTACTGCGGTCAGGGATCCTGGATAAGGATGTGGGTACAGCAAGTTTCGAATGGGAGGATACGTCGGATAGCACCGTGATCAGGGATCCTGGGTAAGGATATGAGTGTGGTTACTATCGCGTGGAAGGATACGTCGAATAGTACTGTGATCAGGGATCCTGGGTTAGGATATGAGTGCAGTGCCTATCGCGTGGAAGGATGGTTTTCTCGATGTGCTCCGGTTGAAAGCCCGAACTTGCGTGTCGAAGTGTCCCGGTTGGAGATTCGAACTTGAGTGTCCGTCCGCGGCCTGGGCTCCTCCTTATATGGCCTTATTAGCTTCGCTTCGGAGCGGAGGGTTTTGCCGCCGGCTCTGCCGTCGGCTCTGTTGCTGACCGATCGCCACGCTCTTCAGTCGCCGTGTCGCTCTACTTTTCGGGCGTCTGCGGTCGCGATGGTCGCCCCCCGCGTGCATGCGGTAGCGCTGTTGCCAATTTTCACCGGCGCGGCTGTGGTCGCTGGCGGGTCTCCTTCCCGGTCGGATTGCGGGACCTCGTGCCCGGCATCATCCTACGGTGATCAATTGTGTCTTCGGCTTTTTCCACTCGCGATAAATCTTCCGCTTCCACGACTTTACACTTGTACTTGTTCTTTTTGACTCCTCGACTTTCTGCCGGCCGGCACGCGTTGGAGCTGTTCTCTGCTCCCTTTTGTCGCGCGCCACTTGTCGCGTGGCTTAGGGCTTTGCGTGATCAAGAGCGGCGATCGCGTCTCGTTACATCTCGCTTGTTTCGGCCTCTGCAGCCGTCGCTGCCGTCTCTGCTTCTAGCTTGTTTCTCTTGATTCGAAAAACCCATTTTGAGCCAATGGCTTTTTGTCCTGGAGGCAGTTCACACAATGACACGTGTTATTTTCCTGTAGAGCGTCGTATTCCGTTTGCATTGATTCTATCCAATCTTTAGAGTAATGGCTTTGCAAAGCTTCAGCAACTGACTGCGGTGTCTCAGTGTCATCCACCTGATTGAGAAGACTATTGAGCACTGCCTGGTACTGTTTTCTCGGTCGTCCAGGTTGACCGCTGCGGATGATTTTGGGTCTGCCACGCCCACGCTGTATTGCATTCTCTTGTGGCGGTGCTTGGCCGCTCACGTAATTTTCGTCTGGTTCACTTGCGCTCAAAAACTCCTCCTCTTCTTCGCCGGAGTCACAGCTTGAGTCTGAATGATCGGCTTTTAAAGGTACATCTGAGTTTTGATCTGGAACTTCAATTGACTATGTTTGTCATGAAATTGTCAATGAAATATCACAATTCGCAATGCTTTTTGTGTCAAATTCACCTTCTACAAATTTGACATCACGACTTTCAATTATTGTCCGCTTCTCTCGATCGAACAGCCGGTAAGCTTTTGCAGCTAAGGAGTAGCCAACAAAAATATATTCTTTGCCCTTTGGCTGGAATTTGCTTCTTCTGGTCTTATCCAAAGCAAATGCGCGAGATCCGAATACTCGCAGGTGTTTTACTGACGGCTTGCGTCCTTTCCAGGCTTCGAATGGTATACCGCCGTTTAAGGCCTTTGTGGGGCATCTATTGCGGATGTAAACTGCCGTAGTAACAGCCTCTGCCCACAAGAACTCATCCAGATTTGCATGGATAAGCATACTCTTTGCCATCTCTACAATTGTTCGATTGGCTCTCTCGGCTACACCGTTTTGCTGAGGGGTGTAGGGAACCGTCAATTGCCTTTGTATGCCGCACTCGTTCAAAAAATCTGAAAAATCCTTGTTTACATACTCTGTTCCATTATCGCTGCGCACAGCCTTTATTTTGTTGCCCGTTTGGCATTCCACAAAACTTTTGAATATTTTCAATTTTTCAAAAACTTGGCTTTTCGCGTGCATAATGTAAACAAATATCTTGCGCGAGTAGTCATCAATAAATGTCACAAAATAGCGATTGCCACCGATCGATTTTACATTCATTGGGCCGCATACATCTGTATGCACTAGCTCAAGCACTTGCTTCGTTGTACGATTTAACTTCTGTTGGAAAGGCAATGTACATATTTTTGCCCTGTTACATGTATCACAATTAATTTCCATTTTAAATTTTTCAACACTCATGCCATGAACAAGCTGCTTTTCGCTCAGCTGTTTTAAATCTTGGAAATTAAGATGGCCAAATCTATTATGCCACTTCATTTCCGGCGAAACTGTGTTCAACAAACAAACTGCCCTTTTTTCTGAGCACTGTTTGTACACATACAAGTTGTTTTCTTGCTTGGCTTTTATAATGGTTTCTCCTTCTTTATTTTTAATCAGTGCCACTTTTCCAATAAATGTAGTGGAATTCTCGAATTTAGCTGCTGTGCTCACTGAGAAAAAATTCATATGTAATTCAGGGACATATAACACATTTTGCAAGTTTATTATCATATTTTCACTTTGAATTTTAACATTGCCAGATCCGGGTGATGAGACGAATTTATTTGTAGCCAACATTATCGATGTTTCCTTCTCAGCATAGTTAAAGAAAATGTTGCGATCGCAACACATGTGAGATGTTGCGCCACTATCTACGCACCAAACTCTTTTTTGCTGCTCTCCGACAAAACAGTCCATTAAACTGCTTGCCTGTTCTCTTTTTCCACTTGATTTGCTACCCTTTTTCTTGGATCTGCACTCGCTTGCTCGATGACCAGTTTTTTCGCATTGGAAACATTTTCCATTGAAATACAGCTTTGCGCCTATGTTCCCGTCGTTCTTTGTTCCGTTCTTCTCGACATTCTCGTCTTCTCGCGATCTGCGCTGTGTATGTGTGTATACTGCTTGTGTGGTCGAATGATTTTCGCGTTCTGCTTTTTCCTGTTTTCTAGTGCCTTCTTCTATCATTTTTACTTTAACAGCTTCAAATTTTGGCAGCTCGTCACGCGTTTCGATCGCGACTACAAAATTTTCCCATGAATCGGGCAAACTGCTTAGTAACATAATTACTTTTAGCTCGTCGTTGAGTTTTATATCCAATTCTGACAATTTTTCAATTGTCTCTACAAAAGAATTCACATAGGCGGACACATCATCGCCCTGCTGCATATTTAGTCGAATTAGTTTTTGATAAAGTTGCACTTTCTGAATGGGGCCTTTTGGCATTTGAAGCTCCATTAATTTTTTCCACATAGCTTCAGATGTTACGCACGTCTTTATGTGCACAAACTGCGATGCCTTAATATTTAAGGTTATGTACGCCATTGCTTTCTGATCAAATTTTTCCCATTTCTGAACAGATGCGTCATCTTCTCCAATCTTTTTTCCACACACTACATCCCATAAGTCTGCCATTACTAGGACACTTTTCATGGCCATGTTCCACACACCGTAATTGTTTTCATCAAGTTTTTCGATTTGATTTGACAAATTCATGTTGGCTTATTGTTCCGTGTTAATTCGCAAACGATACTAACTATTGACAATTTAGCACAACCGACACTCAAACTTAGACGCTTTCTAGTCAGTTATAAAACCGAAAACAACGAACTCTGGGCCCATAACCAATGTTGGAAATATATTGGGTTTATTTGAGAGACGCGTAGTGGTTCGGTTGAACATTTATTTGAGTGTGTCCGGAAATGAGAACCATACATTATACGTACATACAAAGCAGTGTGGCCAGATTATTGTTGCTTATTAAATGGGAAATATCGATTACATTTTTAACAAGTTTTTCGTCTTCTTCACATATTCTTTCGAATATGGGGTTGGGGAGGCTCATCACAAATTGGTTTAAAAAGAATGCTTCTAAATTTGAGATAAATTTGCATTCCAACGCCAATTGTTTAACTCGAGCATACCACTCCGCTACAGTTTCATCATCACTTTTCATGGACACATGACATTTTTTTCTTTCTCTGAATATGAGTGGTATATAGTGTGTTTTCAAAACTTCGCATAAGTCTTTGTATGCTTTGGACACAGGTGAATCCGGACTACACAAACTATGTAGTACAGTGTAAGCCGCTGCGCCGATCGACTTCAACAAAACTGCCGTTTTTTGCGTTGTCCTCTTTCACATTCATTGCGCACAAATGTATGTCGAATTTTTCTTTCCAAATGCAGAACGTTTCTTGATGTGGCGAAAACACAGCAATTGTTGCCATTTGATAGAATGTTGCTACATTGTTGTTCGTCATGGTATGTTTGTTCAAATATATTACATGCACTTTTGTATGTTGATAAGTTTTTGATTCTTTCGTCTTTATGTTTGTTCACATATATGTGGGGTTTTTTGTTTATTAATCAGAGTAAGGTTAAAATAAAGGTTTCGGTACAGTAATATTGATATTAAAGATACAAGGAACTAAAATTGGACGTCGTCGTCGTTTTGTTCTACACGCAACCCTTTTCGTCGGTGGTTGTCTTCCCCCTGCTCGCGCTGCTCTCTCTCGCTGCTCTCTCTCGCTGATCTCCCTCGCTGCTCTCTCTCCATTGTGCGCTCTTCGTGCTGACTGGGAATTCGCCTGGGGGCGAATTCGCGTTTGCTCGTTTGTCCAGTGAACGCAAAACCCAGCCCACATCCGGCCGTCCTGACTATGCACTCGCCTCGAATGCATCGTCGCTATCGTCGTTGTTGCTTGTGGACCATGGCTTCAGATATTCCGCACACGAAGAGGAGTGCTTTGGACCATCGGAATTGCCAACTTTTTTGACGTCGTAGGAATTGTTCTGCTTCACCTTGATGATCTGGTAAGGACCCAAAAACTTTGGCTTAAGTTTGAGCCCGCTACCAAACTGTGTCCTCTTTATGGCAACTAGGTCGCCAACGTCATACTGTCTAGCTGCCTTACGTCGCAAATTATACGTCTTTTTGTTCTCGGCATGCAGATTCAGAATCTGAGTTTTCGCTTTTGTCCGTAGCTCATTGCGGTCATCTTCAAATGCAACGATGGACTCCTTTTGGATCAAACTCTGAAGCTGCTGGTCATCTTTGGTGCGCATCTTGATACCCATTAGAAGTTCAAAAGGGGTGGTATCGATGCTTCTGGTATACGTCGAGTTTATGGCCCGCTGGACTCGATCTACGTGCTTAAACCATTTTGAAGGGTCGTCTATGCTGAGCTTGGCAAGCACGGAGATGATCACTGCGTTGAGTCTTTCCACTTGCCCGTTTACCCGTGGAAGTCCTGTAGTCGTCTTCACCAGTTTGATGTTTTCGTCTTCGCAGTACTGCAGGAAATCTTGAGCGGTAAACGCCGAACCTCTATCTGAAATGATACAAGCAGGGTTGCCAAACGTCACGCTTTGGCTGCGTAGCTTTAATATGACCTCGTTAGATGTAGTTGACTTTGTAGGGTATAACCAGCAAAACTCCGTGAAGGCGTCGATAACAGCAAGTATATGTTTATAGTTCTTGCCGGTTGATTCCAGTGGACCCAAAAAGTCAATGTGATACGTCTGTAGCGGCACGGCATCTTTTTGCAGGGGGTGCAGAAGTCCTTCCTGTTTACCTCGCTTGCGATTTACCAATATGCAAGGTATACAGCAGTCGATATACTTTTTGATTTTGTCGTCTAAATTTGGTATGTAATACTCGTTGCAAATTAGCTCCTTCGTCTTCTTCATAGCGAAGTGCCCTCTATCGTGAGCTCTGCCGATAATGGTTTTCTGCATATCCCTTGGAACCACCATCAATTCTGCATCGTTGACTAACTTGTAGAGGATTCCAGACTTTACAAAGTAGTCTTCGTATTGTTGATTGTCGTCGTTAATAAGTTTCAGAATCGTCTTTAGATGTTCGTCATGTTTTTGCGCTTGTTCTATTCCACCTAAGATGCTTCCGTCACTTATATGCATAATGGGACACCGTGAAAGTGCATCCACATGACGCATTCGTGAGCCTGCGCGGTGCTCAACTTCATAGTTGTACTCCTGAAGAAACATTATCCATCTTGCTACCCTAGTACAAAGATTCTGCTTTTCTAATGTTTTGGTGAACGCGTTGCAATCTGTTATTATCTTAAATGGGATACCCAATAGATAAACTCGGAATTTCGTCAATGCTTCGATGACCGCTAGTATTTCCAATTCATAGCTCGTGTATTTGCGTTGTGCCTCTGTTGTTTTCTTGCTCATGTAATACTGGATGCAATTGGCCGTCGTCTGGTGATTTTTGCATAAGCACGGTGCCAAAACCATCTGTTGATGCATCCGTATGGACTTCTGTTTTGTACTTCTGATTGTAAACGGCTAACACTGGGTTTGATATCAAACATTTCTTCAACACGCATATGGCGTTTTCTTCGTCCGGGCCAATTGCAAACTTCACATTGTTTTTCGTTAGGTCAGTCAATGGTTTGGCTATAACTGCGTAATTGTAGATAAACTTTCTAAAATATCCTGTAAGACCCAAAAAACTCTCAAGCTCAAGCTCTCAAACGGCTTCAATCTTCAACGGGGTCGGATACAGCTTTTTGTTCTCTATGATATGGCCGAGAAACTGGATTCGTGTTTGTAAAAACTGACACTTTTTACAATTCAGCTCTAGCCCATACTCTTCGCACGTCTTGAGAACTTCTTTTAGATTTGCTAAGGCTTCTTGTTCGTCTTTGGCTGGGATGATTACGTCGTCGACATATGGTAGTGCAATGCCTTTTCTGGTCAGCGGTCGAAATATTGCGCCAATGTGCCTCTGGAATACTCCGGGAGAATTCGTCAATCCAAACGGCACCTGGCGGAACTGGTACTGGCCGCTCTGCGTCACAAATGAGGTGTACTTCTTACTATCATCAGCTACAGGAACATGAAAGAACCCATTTTTCAAGTCAATGGTGCTGAATACTACAGCATCTTGCAAACGATCTAGCTGGTCGTCTATTAACGGCAACGGGAAATGATCTTTTACGAGAACTTTATTGATACGTATATAGTCAATACATAGTCGTGGTGTGCCGTCGCTCTTCTTCACAAGTACAACTGGGCTTGTGAACTCTGAATCGGACTCCTCTATTACCTTTTTGTCCAGCCACTCGTCAATCTGGTCTTCTATGATGCGCGTTTCAGATATCGCAAATCGCCGAGGCCGCGAAAAGATTGGTGTTTCGTCTTTTAGAATAATTTTCATTTCAATGTTCGTTGTTTTTGATTTTTTTGGTTTATACGTCGATATTATCTCGTTTACTTCGCGTCGGGTAATCTCGTTTGCCGCGCTGTTTATTTTTAGCTCGGAATTGTCCACCGCTACGTCGATTCTCATTATGGACGATTCGTCATACGGTACTTCATTATTTTCATCTGCCATTCTATTTACTTTCACTCCATTACGATTAAACGGCACTTCTGCGTGCAAACAAAGCTCTTCTCCGATGATCAGTTTAATATCCATGAACTTTGAAGCAACAACATAAAAGTTTAACACATATTCTTCATTGTCAATGCGTATGCTATGCTCCACTTTACCTATCGGCTTGATATTGTCAGCTTTACTCTCACTTCCAAAACCGACCAAACACACTCTGCAATCTTTTAATTTTGGCATGCGCAGTTCGTCGTACAAATCTTGGCGTAAAATGTTAAATTTACTACCGGTATCAAATAGTGCCATACACTTCGTTTCTTTAATCGAAACTTCTTTAGACGTTATTTCCATTTTATTCGAAACTACACGTAAGTTTTGTTTTTAATCGTTTTGCTTTTCATTGTTCTCTTTGCAGTTCTTTGATATGTGCCCAAACTGATTACACTTGAAACACTTTCTTCCTTTCTCTTTGCTCACGCAACTGCTAGACAAATGTCCCTTCTCTCCACAGTTGAAACAAACAAACTCTTTTTTGCTCACTTGGGTACTATTTTGCCCAAACGGCATCTTCTTCTCTCTTCCAGCTTTGTCACTCTTTTTTATTTTTTCGCTTATTTTCTCATAATCTCTTAATTTATTCTTAAAGTCACTCATCATTTTCGCACCATATAAAATTGTTTTGTTTAAAGCCATCTCGTCAATACCGTCGATTACATATTGCATAAGCGCGTCGTCTTCCACATTGCCTCGCGCTGCAATATCTCTCATGCGATAAAAATATTCCAGAACACTCTCTTTGGATCGTCGTTTACTCTCACTGAGCTGCATATGTATCTGTTTGCTATTGACTCTCGACTTAAACTCTCTTAAAAGCTCACTCTTCAACGTTGTCCACGAATGCATATGCTTCTCGCTCAAAACAAATAACCTGGCAATGCCCTTAAGCGACTTCTTTGCGAAAATAAGTTTTTGTAGATCACTCCAATGCATGAACTCAGCCTGTTCTTCGAATTCTGTTATCCATTCCTCGACGGCTATATCATCAGAGCCATCAAACACTCGGATAGAGTCTTCTATGTCGCGGAAACTTATGGCAAAACGTGGCGCGACCACCTCATCGTAGTTTTGTCTTTGCACGTTACTTCTATCTGTATTCCCTTTTCGGCTTGTTGTTGGGATTTCGCTTGTATGTATGTTATGTACGTCGCTGTAGTTGTCTCGCTCACTCCAGCGCCTCTCGTACACAGCTTCTTCGTCGTTTTCTTCGTCTTCGTTTTCATCTATACCATTCTCGTCGCTTGCGTCTTTTTCCTCGTCTTTATCAGCGTCGTCTTCATCATCGTCGTTGTTCTCATCGTCGTTGTTGTTTTGCAGCAGCCTGCCTTCCATCAAATTCCGAAAAATATGAAGTTCCAAAATTTCCGCATTGTGATTTATTTTCAATGTAACACATATTGAAACAAGATCACGGTCCGTTAGCTTTGCTTGTATGTATACGCGCTTTGCCCAGAATCTGGCGTCGTTTTCGTCGTATTCGAATCCACTAAATTCGCGCAACCGGCTTCTATTATTTCGGTCTACTTCTTTTTCAAACACGAATTTGTGCAATGCACAAATGCTCGATTTCGTTGCCCCTCGTAGGCTTTTTGGAATTAACTCGTTCAAACACGTAATTTTGCTGAGATAAAAAAAAATCGTCTATTTCTTTTTCCCCGCTGTTTAAATTTGTTAAACTCCGCGTCGTTTTTTGTTCCAAGTTCCGTTGCTTGCACCGCCGTCGTCCCGCACGACCTCCCAATTGTGGGGTTTTTTGTTTATTAATCAGAGTAAGGTTAAAATAAAGGTTTCGGTACAGTAATATTGATATTAAAGATACAAGGAACTAAAATTGGACGTCGTCGTCGTTTTGTTCTACACGCAACCCTTTTCGTCGGTGGTTGTCCTCCAACTCATGGTGAAATTATATATAAGGTGACGTATCCACCACACGTGCTCTCTTTCGGGGACGTTATTTTGTGTCAGTCGTTTGTCAGTGCAGAGCGAAAAACGCTTGCCATCTCTTTCTAGCGCTTGCCGAGTTGAAAAAATAACGTCCTCACCACTGCCGAATACGTCACCTTATATATAATTTCACCATGCTCCAACTGCTCGCGCTGCTCTCTCTCGCTGCTCTCTCTCGCTGATCTCCCTCGCTGCTCTCTCTCCATTGTGCGCTCTTCGTGCTGACTGGGAATTCGCCTGGGGGCGAATTCGCATTTGCTCGTTTGTCCAGGGAACGCAAAACCCAGCCCACATATATTATATGTACTTTTGTATATTGATACGTAGATTTTCTCGCCGCCAATTATGTGTGTATTGACACTCGTGATTCAATATGCAGGCTGCCAGGCTGGGCGCCCGGTCCAGCGTCGAAAGGCCACACGGTGGAAAAAAGGGGAAGAAGAGCCGCACAATGAGAATTAAACAATACTTCAATATATTTTCCACTCGAAACACATGTTTCCAAAGCTTAACAAAATACAGGGGAATATAATTGATGCCAACGCAGCCTTAGATCAGTGTTGTCTTCTGTCATTGGCTTGTAGCCACTCGGTGATCCTAGAAGCAGGTGATTTGGAGTAAGGGCATCATCGTCTGCTGAATCTATGGAGACAAAGGTTAGTGGTCTGGAGTTAATAATGGTTTCAGCTTCCATTAGAGCGGCTCGGAGGGTCTCATCATTGAAATTATTTGATGGGCAGATCGATTTTAGGACAGTCTTCACAGATCTAACTAGTCGTTCCCATGCTCCTCCCATGTGGGGTGCAGCTGGTGGGTTGAAACTCCATTTAATAGCTTCGTAGTGGATGGTGATTTCATCAAAGTTGATTTGCTTCAGTTCCTCCTTTACGACCTTTTCAGTGGCTCTGAAGTTAGTTCCATTGTCGGAGAAGATTTCTTTTGGAGTCCCACGGAGGGCCATGAAATTCTTCAGGCACATTATACATGAGCTTACGTCAAGCTTGTGTGCTACTTCTAAGTGTATTGCTCTCAATGTGAGGCATGTAAATAGGACTCCCCAACGCTTTTCCTTGTGCCTTCCAACGTTCACTAATATGGGACCGAAATAATCGACACCTGTATATGTAAAGGGTCTTTCAAAGCAGGCTAGTCTGGCAGCTGGTACAGGTGCCATTTGGGGTATCTTTGGTGTCGAATTGGCGATTTTGCATTTTTGACATCTCTTACGTACGGCTTTGTACAATACTCGTAGACGTGGTATATAAAATGTGCTTCGAATTAGGTTGATAGTTGTCTCGTGGAGCATGTGGTGAGATTTTTCGTGGTAGTACTTTGCTACTAAAAAGGCGACTCTGCACTCTTTTGGCAATACGATGGCGTCTTCTTTTGGATTCAGGCGATCTGCTCTTCCTTGTACACGTATGATGTCTTCTGCGTCTAGGTAAACGTACAGAGCAATTAATGGGCTTGACTTATCCACAGCTGAATGGTTTTTAAGGCAGCCGATTTCGATAGAATATGCTTTGGACTGCGATTGTTTAAATAGCCACGACTTTGCTGCATGTATGATTTCAGGACTCAGAGATTTTGGCAGTGATTTTCCGGCGCATTTTGCTCGTAGCCTTTGCATATAAAGGATGAAGATCGCTACGGCCCTATATAGACGTCTCCAGTCCGAAAAATATTCCACTGCAAAATCGAAGTGCTTAAGTTTCGTTATTATGAAGACATGCTTACGTAATTCGGATTGGTCGGTATTCTTATCAAAAACGACATCTTGGTGTGGCCATTTTTCTTCCGATTGTCTAAGGAATTGTGGGCCTTGGATCCATCTGGATGCATCGGGAGTTTTGAAGAATTTTGTAGCTGAGTCTGCAACGTTTTCCTTCGTAGGAATCCAGCGCCACTGATTACGGTTGGTGTTATCCATGATCTCACCAACTCTATGCATAACGAAGGATTGAAATTTTCGAGGGTCCATAGTTAACCATTGAAGAACGGTTTTAGAGTCGGACCAGTATGTGCTTGTATCGACTCTAAGTCCTCGAGTGTTAATGGTTCTTTTTGTTAGTCCCACTCCCATTACGTCTGCCAAAAGCTCCATGCGTGGTATTGAGACGGGTTTCAATGGTGCCACTTTACATTTGGCTGCTACTAATACCGTGTCGATGTCTTCTCCTCTCTTTATGCGAAGGTAGGTGACTGCGGCATAGGCGTCTTCGCTTGCGTCTACAAATGTGTGCACGTCGATCTTGTCAGCATTAGGCAGCAGGTGGGAGTAGTAGCGAGGAAATTCCAGTTCTCCAGCTTGAAGAAGTACGCTTTTCCATTGTGTCCAAAATGTAAGGAGTGTATCTGGAAGCTCTTCGTCCCATGTTATTCCAGCTCGCCATAGTTTTTGGAGTAGCATCTTCAGATCAACGGTATAGCATGATAACAGGCCCAGTGGGTCGAACACGGACAGCAATACTTGTAAGTCTTCGCGTTTTGTTGGGGCTGTTTCACTATCCAAAACGTCTCTTTTCAATCTCGCAAATCTGAAAATATACATAAAAACGTCTCTGGAGGGTTCCCAATACATCCCAAGTACCTTTTCCGGTCCCCCTAATTCTTTTGGGTGTTGGTTGTCGATTTGTCGTTCTCCAAAGTATTGAAGTACAGAGGTCGAGTTGGAGTTCCAGTTTCTTATGGTGAATCCTCCTTTAGCATGGATATCTCGGACTGCGGATGCAACTGCAATTGCTTCATCGTCGTCTTTGTAGCTGTCAATGAGATCGTCTACGTAGTGCGCTTTTGTAATGGACTCGTATGCTCTTGGATTTAGATTTTTGAATTCTTTCGCGTTTTTGTCGCGTACATGGTGAGCAATGCAAGGGGCGCAGCTAATTCCAAATGTCATTGAGCGCATGACGAATATTCTTGGAGTTTTATTCTCTTTACGGAGCCATAAAAATCGTTGAGCATGCATGTCGCTATCTTGAATGGTAACTTGATGGAACATTTCGGCGATATCTGCACACACGGCAATTTGGCCGACTCTGAATGCCATTAGAACATCGGTTAGTGGAATAAGATAGTCAGGTCCGTTTAAAACAAAATCATTTAGTGATTTTCCATGACTCTTGGCAGCTGCATCCCAGACTAGCCTTATTTTACTTGGTTTATTTGGATTTAAGGCAATAAAGATCGGCAGATGGGTGCGTGTCGTCGTCCTTCACGAATTTTACGGCGTACTGCCAAAGCCCAGTTATTGGCACCAATTAGGAGCATTGGTTGTGCGTTTGAGTAGGATTTTATTGGCAATCCTTGTAGGTGGGAATATTTGTTGAATAGTTTGCTGACATCGACACTTTGTTTTGGTAGCGCAAGATTTTTTACTGAACGTACATTATTGAGCCAAAATATTTTGTGGCATTCCGGTTCTGATATTTTCATGTGAGCTCGAACGGATGTGTTCTCCACTCATCTTCATCTAAAAAGGCGTAAGTGTCAAACGTAACTCCGTTTCCGTGCAGTGTGACGGGCAAAATACGGAAGTATTGTTCTTCTATGTTGCTATCTTTCAGGTGGGCACTGACGAGTTCGGCCTTGGGTGCGTCTTTATGAAGAAGTGGGTGATGCTTAGATTGGCAGTTATCGATGCCACAATCTCGTTTGGAGAAACATTTGCGGCGGTGAGTCTTCAGGCATCTATAGCACGCCTTGCTTTCGTTGATAATGTGCTGCCTCTCCTCGACGGTCAACATCTGAAATTTCTCACACTGGGAAGCGTGGTGCTCGGCAGACTTGCACATTACACAGATGAGAATTGACGTAGCTTCTTGTGGCCGATCGTCTTCTGACTGAAAGTTTTCGTTACTGTCCAATCCATGGCAATAGTGCTGTTCACACCAACACAAGCAAAGTGGTGCCATTGCATTTGTCGCATTGCACCCAGTTTTGGACGCCTTCTGTTATACGGCTCTTTTTGCTCTATAGGCATTTTAGTCTATATGTTATAGACTTGTGCACTTTAACTTAGTTTTGTTGTGTTTGCTTGTATTCGGCGCGAACTACTACAACAAAGTTATTACACATACATGGCTTTTACACTTGTGTGTGTATATGTAGGCAATTATGTATGCGTGCGGCTTTGTGTATTTCGCAATTTGTTGAAATCCAAGCGTGGTTCACGATTATGTTTGTTGTTTGTGCGTAATAAAAGTTTTTTTAAAGAATGTTGGGGCACGGGGTATTTCGAAGCAAAGAAGTAAACAAATTTGTGTAGCATTCCATTTATTTTCGTGAGATAAAATATTAGAGAGAGCTTTAAAAAAACTTTGTGTTCTTGCTTCGCGTTTTCCCTGCATTCGCCGGCTGTTTTTTTACCGTTGCCCATTCGTCATTTCGTAGTGTTGTCAATGGTGTTGTTTCTGGGTGGTGGCGTTGCCGTATGCGCCTACGTGGCCGTTTGTATTTAAATTTCGGCGGCAACATTCCCCCCCCCCGTGAAGGTCCTTCGGATGTTCACCTTCTTTAAAGCCGACATCCAAGACTGCTAATTGCTTTCCCTTTGGGTGTCCATACTGTAGCTCTGCGAACTTGTCCATCTTTGGCTGTTACTACGTCGCTAATACGCCCCTTTGGGCACAGGTTCCTAGGCAGCTGGTCGTCAATAACGATGACAATATCTCCTATAGCTACTGGCGGGCGTTTGGTGAACCACTTGCTGCGTCTAGTCAGTGTTGGTGTATACCATTACCATACTTACACACATCTCAAGGCATCTATTTGTGAACGTTTTAATAGAACATTAAAAAATCGATTGTGGAAAATGTTTAGTATGCAGGGTAATCATGTATGGATTCATACCTTTCATAACTTAATATTTGATTACAATAATTCATATCACCGAACCATAAAAATGAAACCTTTATATGTAAACAAACAAAACGAAGAGTTTATTTTAAAAACAGCTTTTAATATCTGTAAGGTATTCCCTAAACACAAGTTGGTCATTGGTGATCCTGTAAGAATAAGTAAATATAAAGGTATTTTTACAAAGGGATATGAACCAAACTGGACAAAAGAAATTTTTTAAATTTTAAAAGTGAAGTCTACTAATCCTGTAACCTATGAACTGGAGGACTACAAGGGGGAAATTATCGAAGGGTCATTTTATGATCAAGAGCTTCAAAAAGTGAAAGATGAAAATGCTTTCTTAGTGGAGAAAATAATCCGAAGAAAAAAGGATCAAGTTTTTGTTAAATGTTTAGGATTTGATGAAACGCAAAATTCATGGATAGATAAAAAAAGTTTATTGAAATAATTAAACAACAAAACAGTATTCAGACTTTTATTTATTTTTATACCCGGTACTCGAAGAGTAAAGGGGTATATTAAATTTGTGCAAAAAATTAATGTGTGTAACACCCAGAAGGAAGCGTTTCCGACCCCATAAAGTATATATATTCTTGATCAGCATCAATAGCCGAGTCGATATAGCTATGTCTGTCTGTCCGTCCGTCCGTCCGTCTGTCCGTCTGTCCGTCTTCATTAGCGCCTATAGCTCAAAGACTATAAAAGCTAGAGGAACACAATTTTGTATCCAGACTCCTGTCCTATCGCACTGTTACAAGTGTATTTTAAAATTTCGCCACGCCCTCTTTCGCCCCCACAAAAGATGACAATCTACAATTTTGAAGATACGAGAAAACTAAAAACGCAGAATCGTAGAGAATGACAATATCTATCAGAGTGTTGAATCTGGATCAGATCGGATCATAAATATAGTCAGTAGGAACAAATGAAATTTCAGTGGCCTTCCAAGCGCAGACTCATTCCCTCTCTCTCTCGCACACAGCCGTGTATGTATATGTAGGAAGTAGATTTAGACATGTAGAAAAGACAGATGTAAAAAACGTATGTAAACAAAAATGGAAATAATATATATAAATCTCCGAAAAGGTTGACTTAATTTTTTTTTGTCTTTTTTGGCTAAAACTAAATTTATCCCTTTTGCGAACATGTAAAAATGTAATTTATTACAAGCTCACATACATATATACTGACTGAGTACCGGGTATAAAGTAAAGCCGCGGCGGTAGACGCGGCTCACAACGGTTCCCCTCGTTAATTATATAACAATTCCAATTATATAATATTATGCTTAATTATACAATATTTTGTGTATTATTACTAGTATCTAAAATATTTATAATTTTATAGTGATTATGAGCTAATGTTGAAATATTATCAGATAATATAAATCTTTTGTCATCCTTATAATTTAGACTTATCTTATTTACAATTTCAGTATAAATTTTATGACCTCTACTTCTAATAACTCTCTGTTCTCCATAATAGGTTTTTTTATGTTTAATGCATTATGTTTAATGCATTTTTTATGTTTAAGTCAGTGCTATCATCCTTAGCAACTAAATAGGAGTATGCTTTCGCTTTTAATCCTGCAAACGAGGTCATTATTCGCCCTGCATTCTCGTCTTTCATTAAACCTAGTTCTTTGTTATTAGCACGACTTATACCGAATCTGTTTGAGGATTGATAATTTGATGTATCAAAGCGACTAGGATTGTCTTTAATTAAATCATAAAAATCTTCCTCTGCTTATATAATAAATGAATCTGTATCCATACAGAGTATTTTTGATGATGGACATTTTACAGAATGAAAATTATAGAAATAGTCATACATTAACCATTTTGACAGTTCTAATACACTAACTCCAATGTATATAGGTTTATCGTAAAAAATTTTGTTTTAGTTGACTCAATTGCAGCTAATTCATCCCCAAAGATTTCAACACTGTGGAAATTATCTGTAGCTATTCGTTGTCTAAAACCTGCTGAATTCTGTCTTGACTCATAATGTTTAACTAAAGGAACCTCACAACGCTTTTCAACATTTTCC